>JAXGGA010021768.1:0-16054 GCA_038373865.1 Uloborus plumipes | reverse complement strand
CATTGATGAGATGGGGGTATATATTTTGCTTTTAGAAATCAGCTTTAAGTGCTAAAAAGGTATGTTTAACATAATGTTTAGTCTCAGATGATCAAGAGAATAATGATCAGATGCTAGAATGCCGATGTCGATGTACGGGAAAGTAGGCTCGTTTAGTGCTTGACAGAACTTCTTGTTCAATATTGAAGTTCTAAAAATAAACTTATAGGAGTTTTAATGAAGTTGGAGAAAGAAGGTTTGGGGCTCTCCCCGGAAATGTTTCAGAATTCTAGTACGAATCCTCCGTGATCAAAATATTTGTAAACCAATATCCATATTTAAAAGTAAGTAGGAAAAATCAATCACACCTCACTTTGAAAAATTCTGGATCCGCCTTTGGGGCGCACCTAAGTCTGCTACTGCCGCTGCTGCCTTCCACAAAATTTTTTGGCACAACATTTCTCCAAAGTCCACTGTTGCTATTTTGCGCTCACTGCGCACAGCCAAAATACAATTTTACTAATGGCACTCAGAAAAATTACGTCGTTAGCGGCAGGAATAGAAATTCGCAGAGTTGTGGGAGGGTACTGTCACGAATTCGAACAAGGACAACCGGGCAGAGTTGCTAAATCGCTTGCAGCATTGCCAGTCTCGCTACTTTTCTGCCACACCTTGTACTATTGGCTCCTTTTTGTCAGATTGGTAAAAATAAACCCTTTCCTTAACAATATTTCCTAAGCACAGGAAAAATATAGGAAGATATCTTTTGAAAAAATGTAAGCTTTTTGCTGAATTTTTCTTTTTAAGAATGATCATAAAACAGAATTCCACGAGTTTGAAGATTAAAATTGGCGAAATTCCGCCAATTATCGAAAACATTACGTGTGCAGTAGTCTCGACTTACGCGAAGGAAGGCGCGTTCCAAGAACCCTCATGCAAGTCGAAACTTTGCGTTGTAGAAAAGGTCGTGGCACACGACTTTATCATAAATAAGTACAATTTATTTTAGACACTTCTAAACATCTCTAAAACTGTTTAAAACTACTCCTTGAGTACATGCCAGAGTTTCCCAGAAAAGGAGCTAAATTTATACTGAGCAGTGGCGTATATAGGTTTTTATTTCGGAGGGGGCCCATATAATCAAGCTTAGCCCCCCCCCCCCCCCCCCAACTTCCTTTTTTTTTTCTATTACTGTAAGACAGGTAGAAATTTTCAATTAAAATATTGTAATTTTTGGAAAAGATAGGAAATTACGAAGTTTTAGGTTCCTTCTAAAACTTTTTTCAAAATTGAAATTATTTATGCTACCTTTGATGTTGGAGGATCAAGACTCCTCTGGGAAACTTACTGAAACTTAAATTCTAAACACGCAATTTCAGGCTATCTTTAGTGACGTTAAAGGAATTGAGAAGACTCGGGGTATCTCTCCTGAAATATTTTGACACTGAAGCACAACTCAGGATATATTTCTTCATGCGATCCATTATAATTCGGGATTCAAAACGTCGAACTACGTAGGAACCGCGTCGAACTATATTTTTGTGCTACTAGGGTGATAGAGTAAAAGAAAAGAAAATGAGTTTTTTTTCAACTGAAGTCTCATTCAAGATATCTTTGGGAAGTAAAAGTTCAAAGACCCTCCCCTGAAAGATTTTCGATGTAAAGATGCGCAATTTCGCGTTCTCTTTGGAGACGTTAAGGGACAAATAGTGGTTAGGGATATCCCTCCGAAAAATTTTTTAATTGAAACCTTAAGCCATCTTTACTTTAGACCATCTTTGATAGTAACGTTATCAAGGACTCTCTCCCGAAATGTTTCGAAGTTAATGTTTTAAAAACATTTTTATTTAGGTTGTCTTTAATACCGTCAAGAGAAGAGGCAGGATTCGAGCACTGTGCCCCGAAATTTTGCGGCATTGAAGCTTCAAGAATGCAATTTTAGGTTCTATTTTTTGAAACTGAAGGTTCAAAACTTTACTTTTAGCAGAGGTGCCCATTACCCCCAAGAGCACAAACTTATCATCCAAGAATTCCACGAAGATCCCTCTAAAAACGAGAGCCACACGTGAAAGAAAACGAAAACAAAAACTTTTAAAAACGCCCCTTAAAAATAATTCAATAGCGCCGCTTACGCCATGATTCTTGATAGGAACAACTGCTTTTAGGCTTTGTCTGACAATATTTAGGATAATTTTAATGATTTAGGGACTCTTCCGAAAATTTCTGAGCATAGACTGTAATGCGGGAGCTCTCTCTTTTCTAAAAACACATTTTAGAGCTAAAGACTATAGAAAAGTGAGGGGGATATCAACTACCGTTAATTGTTTGAATTTTAAATCTCTAAAATGCCATTTGAGGCAATGTTTGACCAAGGTATTGAAGAAGAAGCGGGAAAAGAACTCTCTTCCGAAAATTTTTGGGTATTGAAGTCTTGAAACTGCAATTAAATTACACGTTGTAAAAGCGAAATTTTAAGATCTCTTTGGACTTTTTAAGGGGGGTCATGAGCCTTCTTTGAATTCATGCTTGGCGGATATACGGGCCTCGACTTCCTACCCTAAACCCGCCACTGACAAGCACTCTATTCTTCAATTTCACCACTCTTAAAGAGATTGAAAATTACATGCCCTTTCTAGCTCGGCCGGCTTGGGACCTTTTTTCGATTTTTTTTTTTTTTTTTTTTTAGTTCAGCTGAAAGCTTGGAAATTATTTGTGAAAAAACAAAAACCGTAAATGATTGCATTTTATTTTAAATTTCTTGCTGGGAGGTGTACTTACACTTTATTTTAAATTTCTTGCTGGGGAGGAATAATTATACACTTTATTTTAAATTTCTTGCTGGGGAGGAATAATTATACACTTTATTTTAAATTTATTGAGTGTAGCATTATTTTAAAGACTCTTATTTCCTGACTGACTAGAAAAAAAGAGGGAATGAGAAGAAAGAGAGAAACGTAATTTGCTGACTAATAATCTACACGTGTTGAATATTTTTCATTTAAAAATTTCTGTTCAAAATGATTAGGATTTTTTCCAGGCGTTTTCTAATTTAAATATATTCATTTTCCCAAGACACGTTCTTTTTTCTCTTGAGTAAAGCGCAAGGGCTCCCTGATCCTCTTGAGTTGCACCACTGCCTGGTGCCATCTAATAATTTTTTATTTATTTATGCATTTCAAGCTAAAAGTATGTAAATAATTTAAGAGTAAACTTAAACCGAATAATAACTACCTTTACAAAAAAAAAAAGAAAAAAAAAAAAAAGAAAAATACGAGCTTTTCGGGGGGGGGGGATAGAAGGGAAAGACCCTCTGGAAAGACCCCCTTGTATACACCTTTGAAAACAATGTTAATAGAGAGTGGGCTTTTTTTTTAAGGATTTTTTTTTTTTTTTTTTTTTTTGAGCAAACACGAGCCGAACACCTACTTTTGAAAAAAATCTTTCTCGATTTCGGGGGGGCCCAGGCCCCTCGGCCCCCCCCCCTTAAATACGCCCTTGTTATACTGTATTAAAAAAAATATTGCAATCCACAAAATCAGTTATCAATGGCAGAGAGAGACAAAGTATGACTAATACTGTATGTACAGTACAAAACAATAATGAAATACAGCACTGTAATACCACTATACAGTGATGGAGTAATAGTAATTATCAGGGTGTAAAAAAATCAATGATTTTTTTTTTTAAATAAAAAAAAATCGGATTTTTTTTAGATTTAAAAAAAAATAGAAACTTCAGTTATTAATTAATTTTATTAATGAACAACTTACGTTTAAGTTTTTAAAAATACAAGAACACCTTTGAAGTAAAGCTTCACTAGTAAGAAACCCAGAAAAAAAGTGTTAGGAGCCAATCTGAAAATAATCATGTCTACTCTAGCTAGGATAAAAATTAAATGGGGCAGGAAGCTCAACCCAATCCTCACTTCATTCAGCTTTTGCTTTTATTTTGTAAAGCTGGAATATGTTCCATTTCAACCACTTCTAAAGTCTGCCCCCCCCCTCCCCAGTTGCTAATGCAAGGCATAGGAAATTCATCTTCTGTTTGGCTGTTTTTGTTTTTTCATTTCACACACATCCTATCATGTCCCTTCCCTCCTGAATTCACTCTTTGCAACACCTGCCCTGCACCTGCATGTATTTTCTTTATTTCACATATTAGACAACAAATAGCACTATTTGTGCATACATATTATTTGGACTGCAAACTTCCAGCATCTGTGGAGGGGGGATGAGTAGGATTACTTTTCCATTTATTAGATGGAAATCAAAGCTCTAAAAGAAAATGGTAAAAATAATGAAATTGGGATTGTCCAAGAGAATTTTTTAAGGATTAAAATAAAAAGTGATTTAAATCAATGATTTTTTTTAAAAAATCAATTGATTTAAATCGCGATTTAAATCATTGACACCCTGGTAATTATAACAAAAAAAAAAGTTAGGACAATATGATAATAGAACGCGTACAAACGAATAAGATTTAATTTTCAATTTTAATTGTTTACTTGTGAAAGTTTTTGGCTTTGATCGCATATTGTAACAATGAATTCATATTCATGAAAAATACTGAGTCAAACATTTTAATCCTCTGACTGCTCAATTTTCTTAACGAAGTCTTTAAAAATATGCATATTTTTTATGTATGAAAAACCAATATAAAACTTATGTACTAAATTTACACATAATACGTTAGAAACTATCCTTAATATGATAAATCTTGCAACAAGGTACAAGAAAAGTTCTACCTTCATGTTCTTTACACCGAATTCGAACAACAATACTATTTTTTTTTTTTTTTTTTTTCCAATTTTTGAGCAATAAGCCGAGCGGTCTGAGCAAATGCTTGAGAAAATTCATTGCTGACATTTAAACGATGGAATTGCGAAATAAGTTTTTAAATTACGTTGTGCACGTGAAAATCGCGGGATGAGCAAATTTTGTTACTTCTTCGTTGCCCGTGGAAATCGCGGAATAAGCAACCAGAGGATTAAGAATGAACAATAATTAGGAAGAAAAAAATACTAACCTTAATCGCTCCGGGATTCCCTCAGAAAAATACTCTTGTTTTGCACCATTCACGACTTTACAGAGCCTATGTCTACTAGCCAAAACAACGCTAGACTGAAAAAGCGCTAGACAGCGCCAAAGACTGAATTACTTTGGCGGATCTTTTGGCGATTTTTTTGGCGGTCTTGAGTAGGACCACTCCATCCGAGACGGAAAAAAAAGAAAAAACGGACTGTTTCGTTTTTAATGGTGGCCAAAAAACAAGTACTGAGGGGAAGGGGGTGTCATTAGTGGTCCGAACCGCTTCTCTTCAAGGGTTACGAAATACGGGTAGGCTAAAATTTTCTTCGAATACCGTCTGGTATAGATTGCTGAAAACGTTAGAATTAAAAAACTCCTCCAGTCTCCATCGTCTTTTTACCTCCTTCAATTACTATTATTATTATTATTATTATTATTTTCGGGAAGCAGCGTAGTTCAGAAGCAATTTCATGAAAATGACAACCTTAACGAATATGTATTTTTTCTTTCTTTTTTCTTTTTTTAGTTGGAGTAGGAAAGATTTTTTACTTCCACTAGGGAACTTTATGAACCAAGTTCATGTTCTTTATTTCTCTTTTCGTTCATTTATGTTTTTTTCTTTTTTATTTCTTTTAAAATATGCTGACTTTTATTGTTATACGTATACTTTGAAAATTCTTGTACATCAAAACATGTTTAATTATTTTAATCTAATGCGTGAAAAAGTATTCAAATTGACAGTTTTTTTATTGTTGCTGTTCTATCTAAAGAACACTCATCAGTTTAACGAAATAATGTTTTCATAATTAATGAGAAGAATTACTATATTAATTAATTATTGATGTTGTTCATTTTCAGTCTAAAACTTTTTATTAACCGAAAAAAATGGAAAGAAAGATATTTAGTCTAGGGAGGCTTTTTCACCGGACAACCTTGGCAGGACTGATATTTTGTCCACTTTTTTGTAAACAGTCTTCAAATGGATGAAATTTAAGAAGAAAAAGTTACTTTTATCATGGTAAAAATGATTTTAAAATAAATATTTTAATCAAAAACAAATACTGTGTCATTAGTTGGCAGCAAAGAACAACGCCAGGTTAGGAATGTAACTTTAATAAGTATTGTAAATAACATCTTGCATTTCAAAAAATAATAATGATAAATATAAATAACACTAGTAGACCCGACAGACGTTGTACTGCTTAAACATTGTAGTCCAAGAGCTACAATGTTGGTTATCAAAATCGTTTCACTAAATGAGACGACTCTCAATCTGTAAACAAACAAACAAGCAAAAAGAAAAAAAACAGTAATAATTAATAATTTCTTCCTTTTTGAAGTCGTGTAAAAATAAATTTTACACCTGTCATTGAAATAGTTGATTTTTTTTCCTCCTTGATTTTTTCTAAGACAGTTCAAACTAAGCAGTCAATACTTACACGCATAAAGATTAAATTGTACCCTTTGTAACGAGAGGAGGCGGCTCAAAGTAAAATTAATTTCCCCCTCTCCGCACTTTTCTCCTGATGGTTGTCATAGTTACGGCGCTATGGACTTTTTCCTCACTTAGCTTTTGCAACAATGGTTAAATGCAGACGGTCAAAATTGCTTTGTGCGGAAACTATTGTTCTATTGAAAAATCAACGTTAATAAAGCACACCGTTTTCTTAGAAATTTTTTCTGTATTAATGTATGACTAGATTTGTTAGAAAGCGTTGAGAAATAACTGAGACGTGAGGATGTAAATAAAAGCGTAAGCCTAATTCGATAAACTAAAAATAAACGAAATGCCTCAACAGCAGTGCATAAAAAAAAGAGTGGAGCTGTTTTCTTTCGTCCGGTTTCCATGGAGACGGCGCAAAATTTCTAAACTTGATACGCCTATTTCAAAGTAACCGAATATAGTCAAGTTATAATAAATGTGCGTGTTGTAGTCATTAGGTAATTTAAAAACATTTTTTTTTTGCATGTTTTTTAACAGTCCAAACAATTCGTACTTTATTAAAATTCTTTCATAACTTTTCAATTCCCAATGTTTGAACAGGACAACGTCTGTCGGATCCGCTAGTTGTCTCATGTTTTTTGTCTAACTATGTGTTGTAATTGTTGTGATTGTTAAAAAATAAAGAGGTGGGAGGGGGGTGGGCCTCGAGGGTGCAGTTACAGGTAAAGTCATAATAATGACAGGTACTGCGGCCCGACGAGAAGCGAAGTGAAGTGAAGTCGTTTGAAAAGATTTCTAGTGTAAACCGAATTTATTTCTCCGTTAGTTATTTCAGACGATTACTTTGCTTGCACAATTTTCAGAGTTTTTTTTTCGTGACTTAACTATAATCGGTGGTTAAATGACGGTCATTTAAATTTGAGTCGGGCGAAGTGCTGCATGAGTAGTCAACTGTTCATTTTTCAACTTAAGCACCTGATTTCGAAACAACACAGGGTAACGACACTGAAAACTGCTATAAGCCACCGTCCACCTAAATAAAAACAAACGAATAAATGGTGAACTCGGTGGGAAAAGGCGAAAATAATAGTCTAAGATCCCACCGAAGTTTATCTATACTCATAGCCAGTGGCGGATCCAGAAAAAATCTACAGGGGGGGGGGGCACAAAATGTTTTTTTTTATTTTTTAAAATAATACTTCCACTCAACCGCTTGTTATGTCTCCCCCCCCCCTTTTTTTTTCTATGTGCAAAAACAAGGTACTGTCTAAAATTTTTTCGCACGACCTCCGCCGCATCTGCGCACGCGCCAAGTCTCTTCGGACTTTCTCGAAATAGGGGGGAAAAGCAACGATTTTTTTAGTAAGCAAAAATACGTCAAAGCAGAGTGCCTTTGCTTTCAAATGATCTGGCGCCATGGAATAAGTTCGAGACATTCGAAAGTTCCGAAGATCAATAAATAAAAGGAAAAAAAAAAGAAACCGATACATTTTTCTCACATCGGAAATGTGCCAAGAGTAATACTCAAAATGAATTTTCTTTTTCGATTCCGTTGCCAAAAAACTGTTAAAAAAATATTTAAAAAAATTCAAAACAGATGTAACCAATCGGCACCGAAAATTTGATCGGTGTTTCTTGTTTCAGTATGGGTTTTAGGGTCTTCGAGAATATATGACAGGGGGGGGGCACGTGCCCCCGTGCCCCCCCCCCCCTTCCGCTGGATCCGCCACTGCTCATAGCGTACACTCATCACGTATACATCAAATTAAAGCATTTTTTTTCTGAACGTAATGCACTAAGTCTTCGTATGTAAAAGTGCCCGAAACCTATAGGCAGCCTGGCCTAAACAGGACATATGAATGTAGTATTTCTACACTCATTGCGTACACTCATCACGGATAGATCAAATTAAAGCTGTTTTTTTACTGAACGTGATGCACTAAGGCTGCCAAAGTAAAAGAAGCCGCAATCTCTAGGCAGCCTGGCCTAAACAGGTCACAAGAATGTAGTATTTCTACACTCATCGAGTACACTAATCACGTATATATTAAGTGAGAGCTGATTTTTTTTTGAAAGTGATGCACTAAGGCTGCCTATATAAAAGTGGCCGCAACCTGTAGGCAGCCGGGTCTAAACAAGTTACATGAATGAAGAATTTGACATTTATGTGACCTGTTATGCAGGCTGCCTACAGGTTGCGGCCACTTTTACAAAGGCAGCCTCAGTGCATCACTTTCGGAAAAAAATCAGCTTTAATTTGATATATACATGATCAGTGTACGCGATGAGTGTATAAATCAGGGTGCCCCCCCCCCCCCACCCTCAATCTCAACGGCACAAATCCCCTCCCCCCCCAAAAAAAAATCACAACCCTCTTGTGCTTTTTATTTTTACCCCAATTTTTTATTTAATTCATTTTTTAAATATAATTTTTTATTTTTTTAAATTATAACTTATTTTTTTAAATATTAACTTTTAAAAGTACTAATTATCCGTAGAATATAATCACTTTTTTTCTCTTCCAGACATTCCAAGCACACACACCCACACACACACGAAAAAAATGAATAAATAAATAATAAAATACAACAAGAAATAATTTAAATTTAAAAAAAATAATAAATAATTTAAATAAATTAATTAGTAAAAAAAAATCACCCCCCCCCCCAAAAAAATTTTTGATAGCGCAACTTGCATCATAATCCCCCCCCCCTCCCCCTCCCCCGTGTACATTCATGTGACTTGTTTAGGTTAGGCTGCCTAGAAGTTGCGACCACTTTTACATAGGCAGCATTAGTTCAGGAAACAATCAGCTTTAATTTGATCTATAGATACGTGATGAGTGTACGCAATGAGTGTAGAAATACTACATTCAATGTCCGGTTTAGGCCAGGCTGCCTATAGGTTTCGGGTACTTTTACATACGAAGACTTAGTGCATCACGTTCAGAAAAAAATGTGCTTTAATTTTATATATACGTGATGAGTGTACGCTATGAGTGTAGATAAACTGCGGTGGGATCTTAGACTATAAGTGAGTGGTTGTTTACAAATGGGTTTTAATTTTCCTTGGGTAGCGTAAGGATCTGCGAAGATTTTCTCTCTCTCTCTCTCTCTCTCGTTGGACGCTTTTGCGCATGTCTTAGGACTCAACTGATTTTGTCAAAACAGTCGGGATTTTTTTAACTTATTTATTTGTGTGTTCAAATTTGTTTTTACTTATTTTTTTCAATTTAAATTATTTACGGTTTAAAAAAAATATTCCATTAATTTATTTTTTTAATTTAAATTATTTCTTTTATTTCTTTTTTATTAATTTACTAGAATTACCCGCCACGGCTTTGCCTGTGGATTTAAAGGATTTTCGCGGTATCCATAATGAACGAATTAAAAAAATTAAGTGCAGTTCCCGCTTGGCGAAACTTACCATTCTTAACATCTTAATCTTTTTTAGTTATTTTCAATTTAAGCGAAATTCTAGTTTCAGCTAATGGCCTTTTTATTTACTTGATTTATTTTAATTTTAGTTAGGATTTATTTTTTACTTTTTGTGGAATGTTATGAGAGAACTATTTAGTCGAACATGACAAATAGGCAAAAAATTTACTATCATTGTTTTCATTTTGGCAGTATTTAATATCTTACCAAAATATTTAAAAGCGCTCACACTTTTTTGCTTCTTGTTTCAAAAATTTTGTTATGCCTTCATTGCATTTAGATCGCAAAATAATTATAATAATAATAGTAATAATAATAATAATAATCCAGCCTTTTGGAACGATAGTTCCATCAAAACTTCTGATGGGTTTAGAATGGTCAAATTAATTTATTTGGCGAATTTTTTACATTTTAATGAGATTTTTGGAATGACCAATATTTTGAAAAGCTCGTAAAGATTTCTGTTCTCGGTAATGCTTTTGAGAATATTTCAATTACTGAGATCTTTGTTAGGCACTTTTCAGTTACAGGCGAGGCGAAAATTAAAATTTAAACTTGCATCGTCACCATGGTTTCCCCTTTTCTCCTATTTTGCATTTTGATTTAGATTTCAGCAATAGAAGCTTCTAAAGTTTATTTGGTGAATTTTCAAAAAGAACATTACCCTTTGATGATATGTAAATAAAATAGAAATTTCAAGAAGTAAATTAATAAATTTGTGTGAAAATACTTATTAGAAAAATGGCGTATACAAAGTTAACTCCTTCTTATCCAAACACTGTAAAATGTACTTTAGCAAATTTTGAAGAATTTTTTTTCATGAATAATCCTAGAAAATAAAACAATAGAGAGGAAAACTTATTGCTCAAAAACCAATATAAGTATCAGGAAATCAGAAAAAGAAGTAATCATCTGAAGAAGTGAATACAATAAAGCTGAAAATGAAATAAAATTACTTACTTTGAAAACAAAACAATGTGCGTGCACGGAAAAAATCTGCAGTTGATTTCACTTCAATTACAAAAACTGCACCTTTGGAGTACGAAAACAGGGAGTAATAAGTTTTTAATTACCTAATTTAATTAAATTTTAGGAAATCTAGAGTGAATTAAAAAATCTCCGCTACGACTTGCACATCATCAGTATGCAGACTAATTTTGTACAAATTTCCAGAATCGTACGTTGCGTAAATTTTTCAGTAGAGCGTTTGACCCGCAACCTCTGACGTCATCAAACTTTGATTTTACATATATAGATTTATTTATTTATTTTCTTCGTATGCGTGTGTGTGTGCTTGGAATGTCTGGAAGGGAAAAAAAGCGATTATATTCTGCGCATAGCTGAGCTGAAATTTAAAAAAAATAATATATAAAAAAATAATAATTTAATTTAAAAAAATTAATGAAATAAAAAAGAGGGGCAAAAATAAAAATAAAAAGCACAAGAGGGTTGTGAAAAGGGGGGGGGGATTCGCAATCTTAGCTTGGAGGGGGAAGCCCATAGATATATCTGAATTGAAAATCAACATTTTTTATGAATATGTTCTTAATTCCCATAGGGTTAATTAAATTTTTTAAAAATTCCCAAGAAAAAATGTCTTGTTTATCAAAATTCTAATTCCATCAGATTGATTTTGGTAGATTAATTTAGTTCAAGCCCTTTGGAACGTCGATCCATGACAAATTGTTACAGCATCTTCTATAACAGGGTTTCTCCTTTTTATGGACGAGTTATGAGCCTCAAACCCTTCGCGGCCTCTCTTTCCTCATCGTGTAAGACGTCCGATGTATAAATTCAAAAAAAAAAAAAAAAAAGCTATCCACACTTAGATAGTCTTGTTTTTTTTCAGCTTAAATATGATGGATCGACTTCTTGATTACAGTAAAAATATATCCTTAACCCGTTAACGCCCAGTGATCTATTTATAGATCACCTCTTTTCAGACTCCTCACTGAAAACTATACCGTTTTATCGTTTCCGATTCTTATTGGCTGGTTTCCTATTGAACCAATTTTCAATAGGAAACCAGCTAATAAGAATAAAAAATGATAAAAAGTCATAAAGAAACCAGCCAATAAGAATAAGAAATTATTAAAAGTTATAGTTTTCAGTGAGGAGTCTGAAAAGAGGTGATCTATAAATAGATCACTGGGGGATAACGGATTAAAGTCAAACAAATTGTGAGTTTTCTGACTAGAGTTACAATCATTCAATTTTTAATTATAGAAGGAAGCACTAAAAGCATGTTCAGAAACTTAGGAATGTTTCTCATTTTTAGTGCAAACATTAATTACTGGTAACATTAATTTGTAGGCAAAAATCACCATTTCAACCAGCAGGTAGGAATGTCAAACACTTATCCTTTTGAAAAGTGACATGAAAAAATTTAAATAAAATGCTTTTTGCACTTTTTTGCACTATGTGTACTTTTACGCAAAGATTCTGCTCAGAGACTCGTAATCTTTCGTCATTTTCACAAGTATATGAGATTTGATCAAAAATAGTGGGAACATTTCGTTAAAGATGACCTGATCTATTAGAGCAGTAGGGGAATGTGGGGCAAAGTGAAATAGCGGAGCAAAGTGAAATGGTAAAATATTTTCAGTTTGCAAAGCCACCTTAAGCAATATTTTGACCAAGTTCCTTGACATTTTGTTCATTCCTGTCAAAAAATAAGTAGCTCCAAAACTCTCCGAAAAAAATTATACAAGCCATTTTCAAAATTTGATACCTTTTTTGTAATATGCGTGGTTTTTCAAAAATATTTCTTGTTATTATAAAAGGATAAATTTTTTGAAATTATCATTTAAACTATTAATTGAGAACGATTGATTTCCAGTGCAGTCCTAGTTTAGTTTATGTTAGGCATTTTTTGATTTTATATGCTCAATGTAATTTGTTAAATGCACGCGGGGCTAAGTGAAATTTTATTTACTTATTCATTCATTTATTTAATCACGTACATATTTCTTCAGTTATTGATTTATTTCCATTCTTTTGCATAATTATTTACTTGTTTCCTCATTCAGTAACTCATTTCCTAATTCATTATCTATTTTATTCACTCATTTATTTTCCTCACTTATATTCATTTATTCATTTATTTACTCATTCGTTTATTTTTCATTAATATTTTTTTTTCATTTATTTACGCATTCGTTTGATGAAAATTACTGTTAATCGTCGAACAGAAAATTTTTCATAACAAAAATATTAGGTTTTGCCCCATGATTTTTTGAGGTGAAAATTTTCCATATTTTTTGGAAAGTACAAAATAACTGCCAAAGATGAAAAATAACTTTTCAACGAAAGTTGTATTACGAAATAGTAAATATATTATTCCTTCTTTATTTACAACAATTTTTAGAGCGAAATTCTTATTTGTTCCTTTTGAAGCCGGTAAGTAAACTTAACTATTTCACTTTGCCCCACATTCCTTTACAGTCATTGAATTTTTCTAAGAAAGGACAAAGGATATACAGTGGCCGCCGCTTAAATGAATCAAGTTGGCTTTAAACAGTTTTGATTGGACAAACGGCTACTCAGTGAAGCTGGATCTTGTTCTGCTTTTAACGATTTGATTCATAAAAGCAGCTGATTTAATTAACCGTTGATTCAATTACCCGCCATCCCTGTATACTCAATGAAAACTGTGGGGAAAAAACAGCAAAATCTACGCCAACTCAAATGTACACATATTAATTTGTCAAAGCAGGGAGGTGGGCAATCCCCCCTTTCCCAGCCCCCTCTAAATGACTGCCCAACTTGATCACTTAGTTTCTTTCCAACTATATCAGGGCCGTAAACAGACTATTGTTTCGGTTTCGGGAAGGATTTTACCAACACATTTCTTGTGAAATCTTTATGGTAAATACAATTTGATTTCATGTTCTATATTCTGTTGATTTTTGTTACAGTAGATGCTTGAGGGGCATTAACATGAAAAATAAAATAAGAACACATCTTTGATCTAATGAAGGACAAAACTCTGATGTGTACAAAGCATCTTTGCCACAGTTAAAAAGGTGCATTGTTGGGTGTGAAATTATGTCAGCAAAAACTACAATAAAGATATATACTGCAGATTAATCAATTAATTTGAACCACCATTCAATAATGATTTCATTTTTTAAATGAAATTGAAAAGTAAATAAGAAAATTAAATTAAAATAGTAATAATATTATTTTTCAGCAAAAAAGGGAATTCAAAAGCATTTTTTTTTCATCGTTTCGGAAAATTTCGGAGGGTGTTTGAACCCTAAAATCCTGCAAATTAAATACGGTCCTGAAATCAGTCTATTTTTTTACTAAAACAACTTTAACGTATGACAAACAAAAAACTTGCCATAACAAACATGCCATAAAAATATGCGTTGCATTACCTGTAAAGAAATTTCGAACTTCCACCAGGAACGTACGGGGTAACCAAATTATATAAAAACACAAAATAGTAATCCACCTGTCACCACATAATCACGCATGAAACCGATGGCATAACTTTCTCCCTCTCTCCTCTATTCTCGAGTGTAAGCGGGAAAGTACCGAGGGAAGAAGCGCAAGGATACAATGGAATAACGTCTCGCAAATATCTGCTTTTGTTTACATTCAATACCACTTTTTAGAACTATGCTTCCCAAAGCTTAATGCACAAAAAGTGAGTTTTGATGTCAAAGATTTCCAAAGTTAAGAAAATTGTCATTTTCGCTCAGGTTTTAAATTTAAATTTCACAAACTTGTTAGAACTTAATACTTTACTTACTTCTGCTACCGTTGCCATGGGCAACCGTAGCAGACGATCTCGGAATGCGTTCTTTTTTCATTCTTACGCGTAGAAGACGAAAACTTGCATCTTCAAACGGTTATTTAACAACGAATATTAGCGCTTTTTGTGCAAAGCGAAAATTAATTATTAGCAGGGACGCCACAAAATGAAAATTTTACGGGGGTATTTTGGAGAAACTATTCTCTTTTTTGGGGAGAGGGAGGATCTCACTCCTAGGGGTGGTTTTCGTGATATTTTGGGGTTACGCCATTTTTCATAAAGGGGAGGGGGGACTCACGGTAATTAGTACAATTTTTCTACCAGCCGTGAGAGTTCTGATTTTACTTTTGTTAAGGAAATGAAAAGATTTTATGAAACATAAAATTTAAGAGTCAGTGCCGGATTTAGGGAAGAGCAAATCAGAGGGGGCTTGATCATGGGGATGATTTCCTTCAAAAATCCAGTTTACATCGAATCTTAGCCAAATTACGCGCAGAGGTAATTTAATGCTCAGGAATTCACATGGGGATTTTTCTTCCCAAGGGGGAGCGGGGGAGGTTCGACCCTCCATGGAGGTTTTCCCCTTACAAGTTCATAGCTTTTTTCGGAGTTTGCCAAATTCGATCCAGAAGTCCTTTAATGTTCAAATTCACACAGGGGAATTTTCGTCCCCCTATAGGGGTGTCGGTCCCCTTAGGGTGATAAGCCGCTTGAAAAGCCGTGAAAGGAAAGGACAACGCGTATTCAAGAATTCTTACTCTTTTCTTTTTCTTTTATTTAGCTTGATTGTGTTGAAAATGCGTCGCTTGACGGCAAGGACGGATACAAAGGATGGGGCGATCACCCCTCACTTGAAGGACTCCCCCTCCGTAAATTTTAACATTGAAGTTGAAAGATACTTTTTTTTTTAAATCATTTTTGATGTTAGGGAAATGGAGATTTGGTGCTTTCCTTAAGAAGCGTTTCGAATTTGAAGACCGAAACACTTGTGGTCAATATTTGTAAACTAGGATGTGTAGTAAAGGGGAAGTAAAAAAATCAATCGCCCCTCCCCTGAAACATTCTTGGATCCGGCCTTGCCGTATTTCCACTGGAATATTGGACTAAGCAGAAATGTTTCATTTCGTCAATCAAGCTATCACCCCCTTTTTTTTTAATAGAACAGTTCGAGGGCGGGCAGTAACAGTCGCTATGTGGGGGAAAAAGGGGGAAGCGCTAAATTATAGTCCGCTTGCGTGGGAAAGTTTAGGTCCAACCGTCCCTGCTTGATAATGACTACCTTTCGCGCTAATTTGCAGTAGCCAACAGTAGGGACAAGGACAAGCATCTCTGGCGCTAATAACAAAGGAAAAGAGCGTGTTTATACTGTTGGAAATTGGTTCATGGTTTGAAATACCCCATTTAA
>JAXGGA010021767.1:0-16055 GCA_038373865.1 Uloborus plumipes | reverse complement strand
TAGAACTTTGTCTTTTGGATTACGCTGTTTTAAGGAAATGGTAAAATATTTTGAAGAATATTAAAATTATTGTTAAGTTTTCATTTTGAACTTTATTCCATTCAAACTGGTGAACCCGTGGTTCAGTTTTGATTGGTGGCGTCCGAAGAAATTTTAAGTAGTTAGAACCACTGTGGCGGCTCCAAAAATAGAAAAGAGGGGAAAAATAGTCGTTTTCTCAAAAAATGACAAACTTTGAAGTTCAATATCTCGGCAACTATTATAGCTATAATAAAAACAAAAAAAAAAGCGTTTTAAAGATAATTTTATGCTCTTTAATTTATTAATCGACATTTTTTCTCGCAAGTCAATAGTTTCTGAGATATAAGACGAAAATTGAAAAATCACCCATAAAACACCAGGTGGCGCTGCGAGCTCCACCCTCACCACCGGGGACTTTTAGTATGTTCATCAGGAGCCCTTCCTGTACCTGTGTGGCCAATTTTTAGAACTGCATGTGTTAGTGTTTTTTCAAATCCTTTATTGACTAGACTATGGAAGCTTGAAATCCGACTGAAATTGTTGGAGATAAACTTTGCAATATTAAAGCAGAAGAAGAAATGAAACGAATGAGATTAGCTAACAATCAACATATTAGGCCAGTTCAAAAATTTGCTTAGGTGACTTATTAAAAAAGGCTAATAAGGGCTGTAGAAAATGCATTGGTAGTTCTTCAAATTGAACATTACGCTTGATGGCGTTTGACTCAAGTTGATAAATTAACAAAATTGGAAACGAAATATTCACATGAATAAAAAATAAAGTGTTAGTGAATAGCATTTCTAACGGCGTTTGTTATTTTCTCGGTGAATTATGCTTAACGGCGTTTGTCTTCACGCAATTCTAAATAAATTTTAAAACGAAAAAACTTTGAAATAAAATATAAAAAAAACTTTTTAAATTTAAAGACTATTTCTGTCTGCTCATTCGCACTAAAAAGTACGAAATAAACGGTGAAAATGCGCTTTGGGTCCCTGCTTGGCGCATTTTCAAAAAGTCGCCAATTTTTGCGTAATGTCTCTCGGAGCTTTTAATTCGCGAGACAACAAGGAAAAACGCGCCAGTTGGCGACTTTTTGAAAATGCGCCAAGCAGGGACCCAAAGCGCATTTTCACCGTTTATTTCGTACTTTTTAGTGCGAATGAGCAGACAGAAATAGTCTTTAAATTTAAAAAGTTTTTTTTATATTTTATTCAATTTTTAACCGACTTCAACAAAGGAGGAGGTTATACAATTCGTCGGAGAATTTTTTTTTTTTGTATGTTATAAGATTACTCGAAGATGCCTGGACCGATTTCAAAAATTCTTTTTTTGTTAGAAAAGTCTTTCTTTCCGATTGGTCCCATCCTCTCGTGGTCCCGGTTCGATAACGAGAACCTGCAGAAATCTTTCGAAAAAGAAATTGGGATCACAGTAATCGTAATAATGACCATTTTGAACGCCAGGCTTCTCTGGATTGCATAATGAAATTCCTTTCTGTGGTCTTTTTGAAAATTTTAAACCGAGTATCTTTCTATGTCGTGCTTTTTTCTCCTGAACTCCAACGAATTGAAAGTCGTACGAGGTATTAATTGATTCGTAATATTTCAGGTTTTATTAGTCTTAATTTACATAAGGTTTGATAAAGGAATTCTGAAGAAAATGAGAAAAATCTCCAAATTTTTGCTCAAGTTTAAAGCGATTTGTCCTAAATGATTAAATATGAACTTCATTGTTACAAAACGTGATTGATATGAAACAGTAATAATAATGATAATGAGACTTTTAAATAAAGGCTTAACTGAAGCAAACATGAAACTCATTAGCGGGTCACGTACGTAATACGTCGTAAAATCTTATAAACCGCGAAAATCTAGCGTTGTTTTGAAATATGAATTAGTTGAAAAACCGTCAATATTTAGCCTTTGATTAAACTAGTACACAAATAAATACCAGAGAATAACAAGGATTATTTTTTAGTGTCAATCGTTTCAAATTTTAAACGCGTTGATACCTTCTTTCTTTTTTTCCTTTACATAGTTTATTTTATGAAGCATTTACTTAAGAAAATTCGGTGAAGTTTTGTAATGGAAACATTACCTTATTTCATATATACATTTACACTAAAAAGAATAAAATAAAAATATTTTTGAAAAAAAAAATTGAACCGACTTCGGAACTTCACTCGGCAAGTGCTCTAAAAAGTAAAAAATAATTTTATTCTTTGAACACCATCGACACTACATTTAAACATAAGTTTTGAAGTCGGTGCAAAAACTATAGGTGAAATGATGTTTAACTACATTTGAAAACATTTTTCAGAGAAACCCCATTGAAAACTAAGAGCTGAATATTTGTACCATTACATAAATATGTGGTTGTCAATGTAGTGTATGCGAATGCGATTAAAGAACCTGGATTCATTGCAATCTTTACTAATAATATAAAGCTGTAGAGTTTGTTTGTTTGTTTGTTTGAACGCGCTAATCTCAGGAACTACTGGTTCGATTTGAAAAATTCTTTTTGTGTTGAATAGTCCATTTATCCAGAAAGACTTTAGGCTATAGTTTGAAAAGATTCTATAAGCGATTCGTTTTTTATTCGAATTCAAGGCAATTTTCACATAAATTGCCGAATACTGGGGTTAAAAATTACTTGAACATATTAATGTTACATATCGTTGGAAGCAGAAAAATTTTGTCCGTCCTATGCAGTTCCGATTCTCTAACTTGAACACAGCACGAGTTATTCAATTTTTAAACTTGCCTTTTGCAAGGCTTCACCCGATTTCTTGCAATACTTGGTTCATTAAAACCATCAATAAAAAATAAACTAATTATTCCACAGTTTTGATTTTTACGCCATTGGATAGAGCGATATTTTTAACCCCAGAATTGATTCGACTTACAGTCGAAGAACCAAGCTTTTATCTCCACTAGAAAAAAAGTTACAAGCGTTTGAACTTAGAGTTCGAAAACCTCTTTCCTGATCAAACTATTAACGTTTTATTGCGTTGCTATGGCGACATCTTTTAAATTCATTGTTGGTGTCCTTTTCTTTATTTCGTTTCTTAAAAGCATTTCATTTCACGGTGTTTCAACAAGGCAAATAATGCGATCGTCCGTGTTTCACTTGAATTCCTGCCTACTTAATGACTTATATTTTTTTTTCTGGTACCATTTTGAAAATGTGTTTCAAATTAAATTGTAATTCATGTTTTTGGCAGGGTTTTTTTTTTTTTTGGCTGCGATCTAAATATTAAAACAACTTTTTTGTTTGGAATTTTGCAATTAATGTTACAGGAAGAGAGCGATTTGGAAATATTTGTTTTTGGTAGGGAATTGTATTTGTTTATTAGGGAGAGTGTTAAATATGTGCTACTTGACATTGTTTTTATTCCTAAGGAAGCATGTGCAAATAATGCGATTGACTTTTTGATGCGGGAAAGTTTTTTAGCGAGCCGCTTTAGCGGGGAGTAGTTTCTCGAAACCGGTTTCGTTAAAACTTTCCTCCCTGCTTTAAATGCGAGCCGCCTTGGCGGCGGGTAATTCGTTTTAACTTTCCTTACTACTTTAAAGGCGAGTCGCCTTGGCGGCGAGTAGTTTGCTGATATTTTCCTCGCTACTTACCCCTCTCTTGCACTAGAAAAAGGGAGACCCTGATCCCAAAATCCAATCAATCGGACATTTAGAAAGACTATTTCCGATTATTCCTACTCCCACAATAGCTCCATGTTGTTCCTCTTCTTTTTAAATTCCCTCCCCCCCCCCTTTATTAGAAATGTCCGTACTTGGAACTAAACGCGCCGGTCGCTCTCTTTCGTACCCACTGAAGCGCAGTTTATTCCAGGCTTAATTTCATAAACCCGTAACTTTGTTGGACCTGGGGGAGGGGGGGGGGTGGAAAGAGTTTTGTGGCTTATCACCGTGTTCCGCAGTCACGGTTGGGGTGTTACAACGGGGGGACGATGGACTTTCACCGCATCGCTCCGTGCCGGGGAAAATCGATAATTTTCATAATGAGCTTCCTCACTGATGCGATTTTCCGACGTCCCGTAGTCGGAGATAATCATATAAAAATTCTCCTCAACAGCTCAACTCCGCAATTTTTGCAAGAACAAAGTTTTTAGACACACGATCATTCTTTCCAATGATTTAAGAGGGGGTGAAGGGGTCCTGCTTTAGACGGCTCAAAAAATCGTTTTTTTAGGATTAAAAAAAATGCAAGTCTATCGAAATTTTTAGTTTATTTAATTACATGTCTGAACACGGGGAAAAGCATTTTCTTAGAAAAAAAATATTCACATGCAACCGATTTTTAAACCCATCCATGCATCTGCTATATTTCAATTGACGGGAAATATGGCACTCGTCATTTTCGTCTGAAACAAAAAAAAAAAAAAAACATCATTTTCATTTTTGTGTTAAAAGAATTCTACCAAAAAAATTTCTTTTTTTTTTTCAAACCTGAGAAAAAATTATCAACTTTCATAATATTTTTAGTTTATATAGAAGCAAAATATATGAAAATTGAAATGGTGTTTCATTTTTAGCCTACTTTCCGTTAAAAATGAAAGAAAGACGAAAAAAGTAGTAAAAGTAGCTTAATGCATCTAAAAAATATCGCCAAGTCCAAAAAATATCGCCAAGTTAAAAAAAATAATAAGGTAAAATTAATATCGAAAAATTAAAAATTTGAAATTAGGGTATTGAGATGGGGAATTTGTGTGTCGGTCGGTCTGTCTGTCCCCCCCCCCTAATAACTTTTGAATGAACATTCCGATTTTGACAAACTTTTTTTTGTTCGAAAGATCTCGGCGAGTACAGCTCATTCCCATATTTGATTTTTCGATTTGAACAATTTTTGGTTCAACTTTGAACCGTTCAAACAACCTGTCCCGCGATGCGAACTTTTGAGTGAACAGTCCGATCTGAACAAACTTTTTTTTGTTCGAAAGATCTTTTCAAGGATATTTCATTCCGGTATTTACATTTTTGATTTGAACAATTTTTCGTTCAACATTGAACCATTCAAACAAGCTGTCACCCCAAATAACTTTTGAGTGAACAGTCCGCTTTAAATAAACTTCTTTTTGTTCGAAGCATCTCGGCAAGGATACTTTATTACCGTATTTAAATTTTCAATTTGAACATTTTTGGTTCAACATTGAACCGTTTAAGCAACCTTTCCCCACCTAATATCTTTTGAGTGAACCGTCCGAATGGAACAAACTTTTCTCGGCGAGTACAGCTCATTCTCATATTTGATTTTTCGATTTGAACAATTTTTGGTTCAACTTTGAACCGTTCAAACAACCTGTCCCGCGATGCTAACTTTTGAGTGAACAGTCCGATCTGAACAAACTTTTTTTTGTTCGAAAGATCTTTTCAAGGATATTTCATTCCGGTATTTACATTTTTGATTTGAACAATTTTTCGTTCAACATTGAACCATTCAAACAAGCTGTCACCCCAAATAACTTTTGAGTGAACAGTCCGCTTTAAATGAACTTTTTTTTGTTCGAAGCATCTCGGCAAGGATACTTTATTACCGTATTTAAATTTTCAATTTGAACATTTTTGGTTCAACATTGAACCGTTTAAGCAACCTTTCCCCACCTAATATCTTTTGAGTGAACCGTCCGAATGGAACAAACTTTTTTTTGTTCGAAAGATCTCGGCGAGTACAGCTCATTCCCATATTTGATTTTTCGATTTGAACAATTTTTGGTTTAACTTTGAACCGTTCAAACAACCTGTCCCGCGATGCTAACTTTGGAGTGAACAATCCGATTTGAACAAACTTTTTTTTTGTTCGAAAAATCTTATCAAGGATACTTCATTCCCGTATTTAAATTTTTCATTTGAGCATTTTTTCGTTCAACATTGAACCGTTCAAGCAACCTTTCCCCACCTAATAACTTTTGAGTGAACCGTCCGAATGGAATAAACTTTTTTTTGTTTGAAAGATCTCGGAGAGGCTTTCTCATACATTCCCATATTTCGCTTTTTGATTTGAACCATTTTTCGTTCAATATTGAACCGTTCAGAAAAAAAAATTAACATTAGCGTCTACGGGAAATTTAAGTTGAATGTTGATCGTGAACTTAAAGTCGAATTTCCTTCAAACTAACTTTGTAAGAAAATGGTTTTGATATATAATGTTTGTAAAGTACTTTTCTGAGTAATCTTCTGTGAGGACTCTGATTCCGACTCCGACTCCGCAAACATGGCGGAAATGCAGGCTCAGAAAAAAAAATGACTGACTGTGCAGACGATTTTTTGTTTATTTATTCATTTGTTTTATTTTATTTATTATTATTATTATTTTTTTTGGCAGACGATTTTTTTTGTAACAAAAATTTTTCATTCACGCGAGCATTTTATTCTTTATTTATATTTAACAACTGGCAACGGATTAAAAGTGAAATTAGAGACATTTTATTAACGGACGAGCTTTTTTTTTTCTTTCTTTGATAAAATGTGTTTTGATGCTCTTTGTAGTTTTATTTATTTATTTTATTATTATTATTATTATTTTTTTTTTTTTTTGAAAACGATGGAGGATTTTTTCTACGGAGGAACTGTAACCGTTACACTATTTAAAAGGTGCGACAAAACTTTATTTATTCGTTAATTACTTTTTACTTGTCTATTTCATCTGATGAGAGGGGTATATTTTGCTTTTCGAAATCAGCTCTAAGTGCTAAAATGGTATGTTTGACATAATTTTCAGTCTCAGATAATCAAGAGAATAATGGTCAGATGCGAGAATACCGATGTCGATGTACGGGAAAGTAGGCTCGTTTAGTTCTTGACAGAACTTCTTGTTTTGTTTCAGATGAAATTGGCGAGCTTCATCTGACCCACCAATCAAAAAGTGCAGTTGCACGAATGTGCATAAAAATCTGTTGCATGTGAAATTCAACAAAAAAAATCGGTTGTTTTAACTTTCCATCCAAGTTCCATCGTAACAGCCCTCCTCCCCCTCCCCCCAAAAAAATAACAGTTTTTTCTTCATTCCAGTCAGAGATATTTTTCAAACCCCTAGAAACGTATTTTGAGCGTTAAAAATTGGAATCATACCTCTGCCATTCCTCTCATTGTATTTTAAATAAAATTTGTCAATGTGGGAAATGAGAAGAGGGAAGCTTCAAAAATTATAAATTTTAGTGCTTTTCGATTTTTCAAGTACGAAATGTCAAACATTGTAACTGTTAGAAATCAAAGAAGAACAAACTCTCTCTTATCCTGTCATCTTCTCTTTCAGCCTTAAAAAAGTAGTTTTTTTTTTACGGAATTGATAATTTAACGGATTGACAAGGAGTCATTTTATGTTTTGGAAATAACTATAATGGTACTCTGATTACAAATATAAACAAATGCTTATTTATAAAAATAGAAACATCCCAATTGTATTACTTTTTTAAAATTCTCATGCTTTAACAAAATGCTCTCATTAGAGACATTGCAGTTTTTTAAACTTTCATCATAGTTTTATCAAAACTCAAATATTAATTTCGGCCACATCCCAATCTTAAATTTGTCTTGCTGAGAATTTAACACTTATTGACCATTTTTAGGATGTAATCCGAAATCTGGAGTTTCGGTTATATCATAAAACTGCATCGTAAAATGTATTTAAAATGCTTCTATGAAATGCAAAAAATGAGATGTTGTTTTTACAGTATAATACTGGCAGCAGAGGTTTCAGTTTAAAACTGTAAAAGCACAGTAATAAACTGTAAAACTAGATATTTTACAGTTTGCTACTGTAAAACGAGCAATTGTAATGTTGATTACCGTAAAATTAGCTGTATTATAGAGTAAATAGAGCAGTATAGTACTGGCAGCAGAGTTTAAAGTTTAAACCAGTAAAATGCACCGTAATACAGCGTGAAACTAGCAATTTTATACAGTTTACTACTGTAAACTAGTAATTTTACAGTTTACTACTGTTAACTAGTGATTTTACAGTTTACTACTGTAAAATTAGCAATTTTATAGTACATTACTGTAGAATTAGTATAAAATTAGCTGCATTATGCTGCAAAAAAAAAAAAAACATTTATTATTTACAGTGTACATACTTTTTCTAAAAAATAGCTTCGAACGTGTTCGAATACTTTAAAAATACTTCACTCCAGCTTATTCATTGAATCTTTCATTGAGCAAGATTAGTTTTATTAAGCATCATTTCCATTTCTATGCAGACGTATGGGGAGAACATCTTACTCAGAAACGAAGATCCAGGGAGCAACGAAGAGAAAGAGAGTCGAAAAGAATGACGCATCTTTTCGCCCCAACACAGCGTCCTGAAAGTTGTTTTCGCAGTTATAGTACGATAGTGAAGGTGAAAACCGATTTCAGCATAACGGGTTTAAAATAAAGTGGTTGTGTTTTAAGCGTCTTTATTAAGCAAAATTGAGACATTTTTTTTTTCTCGTACACTAAAATATTAAAAAGTACAGTGGAAGCCCGGTAACTAGACACTAGGGTGGGCCGAAAATGACTTTTATTTTTTTTTTCGATGACGAGGTATGCGAAAAAGGTGCCATTGGGGGCACAAAGCACTCACAAAAAATTTGAATTTTTTTGCACAATTTCTTGATCTGCCGCAATCGCCTTAAAGTTTCGAAAAAATGCTAATTTTTGATGTTTTTCGTAAAATTTGTCAAAATTTTTTTTTAAATATTTTCAGTGATAGGTGTAACTTAAAAGGTACTATTAGGGGCACTAAGTTCACATAAAAAATTTGAATTATTTTGCTCCATTTCTTGATCAGCCATAAACGCTTGGGGGTTTCAGAAAAATTGCTAAAATTGGATATTACAGCAAAATTTGTGAAATTTTTTAAAAAATTATTTTCGGTAATGGAGAGAACAAAATAGGCTCACTATTATCATTAAATCAACACTAAAATTGAATTGTAAATGATATTTATTTAATTTGTCACAAATACGGGGAAAATTCGGATTTTTTTTTTGTACTGATTCAATTTATTTATTAATTTTTAAGCTTTATGAAAATTCCTTCCAAGTGTTGAGAGACAATTTAGGAGTCTGAAATAAGAAGTAGTTTATCAAATAATCTGCATTTTTATTTTTAAAATTCGTTAGAGTTACAAATTAGTTATTTATTACTATTGAATAAAAAAAATCTGTTAACTGAAAGTGCTTCACAGTTCTCAGCTTATTGCGCATCCAAATATCTTGCAAAATAATCCAGAACTCAACGCGAGGAGGTGGCTGCACGAGTTCTACCAGCCCTCCACCTAAAAATATTATATTCACGTTGTTTTGTATTCTTCATGCAATAAAGTCCTTCTTCGAATTAAACGTTGACATTTTTATCTTGGATTGTATCTTTGCTCTGACGAAGATATTTCTGTCCTCATGGCCACATACGTGAATTGCAGCTTCTGTCACTACTTTAATTGTTCTTCCCACAGCTTGCGTGTGACTTGGAAAGCGGACTGAAGCTTCATCTAAAACCAAGCCCGATTCTATGATTCTCTCAATCTCTTCGAATGAAAGATTCTTTGTAATTGGAGGCTCACTAAGATCTGTTGAGAGCCAGTTGATGCAGTCGTAGTACTCAGTAGCCATAAAGTTCAGTTTTAGAACCTTAAACTGTCTCAGTCTCCTGATCTCTTTCTTCTTTGAAAGGTGGCATTGTTTAATCCTTTTCCATGCCAATATTCTGATTTCTTTGTTTTCGTCTGTCGCCATTGCTAATAGTATATTCTCAGGATAGCTATAGTATGCATTTCTTTGAACCACCGAATGCACTATCGTTAAGTCATCAGAGAGGAAGTTGGAGAGTAGAACTATTTTCCACAAATTGTCTCGGTCCATCTGCTCACCCTGGTAACTTCCTCACTGAGAACCATAACTCTGCGCATAAACTCGTACTACTCGTATACTAATATTTGTAATTGGAGGCTCACTAAGATCTGTTGAGAGCCAGTCGATCCAGTCGTAGTACTCAGTAGCCATAAGAGTAGAATGGCGTAGTACGAGTTTATGCGCAGAGTATGGTTCTCAGTGAGGAAGTTACTAGGGTGAGCAGATGGACCGAGACATTTGTGGAAAATAGTTCTACTCTCAAACTTCCTCTCTGATGACTTAACGATAGTGCATTCGGTGGTTCAAAGAAATGCATACTATAGCCATCCTGAGAATATACTATTAGTAATGGCGACAGACGAAAACAAAGAAATCAGAATATTGGCATGGAAAAGGATTAAACAATGCCACCTTTCAAAGAAGAAAGAGATCAGGAGACTGAGACAGTTTAAGGTTCTAAAACTGAACTTTATGGCTACTGAGTACTACGACTGCATCAACTGGCTCTCAACAGATCTTAGTGAGCCTCCAATTACAAAGAATCTTTCATTCGAAGAGATTGAGAGAATCATAGAATCGGGCTTGGTTTTAGATGAAGCTTCAGTCCGCTTTCCAAGTCACACGCAAGCTGTGGGAAGAACAATTAAAGTAGTGACAGAAGCTGCAATTCACGTATGTGGCCATGAGGACAGAAATATCTTCGTCAGAGCAAAGATACAATCCAGGATAAAAATGTCAACGTTTAATTCGAAGAAGGACTTTATTGCATGAAGAATGCAAAACAACGTGAATATAATATTTTTAGGTGGAGGGCTGGTAGAACTCGTGCAGCCACCTCCTCGCGTTTATTTCTGGATTATTTTGCAAGATATTTGGATGCGCAATAAGCTGAGAGCTGTGAAGCACTTTCAGTTAACACATTTTTTTTTATTCAATAGTAATAAATAACTAATTTGTAACTCTAACGAATTTTAAAAATAAAAATGCAGATTATTTGATAAACTACTTCTTATTTCAGACTCCTAAATTGTCTCTTGACACTTGGAAGGAATTTTTATAAAGCTTAAAAATTAATAAATAAATTGGATCAGTACAAAAAAAAAAAAAAAAAAAAAAAAAAATCTGAATTTTCCCCGTATTTGTAACAAATTAAATAAATATCATTTACAATTCAATTTTAATGTTGATTTAATGATAATAGTGAGCCTTGTTTGCTCTCCCCATTACCAAAGATAATTTTTTTAAAAAAATTCACAAATTTTGCTGTAATATCCAATTTTAGCAATTTTCCTGAAACCCCCAAGCGTTTATGGCTGATCAAGAAATGGAGCAAAATAATTCAAATTTTTTATGTGAACTTAGTGCCCCTAATAGTACCTTTTAAGTTACACCTATCACTGAAAATATTAAAAAAAAAATTTTGACAAATTTTACGAAAAACATCAAAAATTAGCATTTTTTCGAAACTTCAAGGCGATTGCGGCAGATCAAGAAATTGTGCAAAAAAATTCAAATTTTTTGTGAGTGCTTTGTGCCCCTAATGGCACCTTTTTCGCATACCTCGTCATCGAAAAAAAAATAAAAGTCATTTTCGGCCCACCCTACTAGACACGCGGAAAACTCCACACCCTCGATAAGTCGATATTTATTTCGCCAATGGTTGGTTCATTGTTCATTTCAAGGACTCTCCCTTGACGCACATTCACGGGAATATTTGCTTGTCGACATCTACTTGCTATTTTAGTCCACTCTTTGCCACCGATACTCTTTCAGATTGACCATTTTTTCGACTTTTGCTGCTCGATGGGTCAGCCGATTCATTGTTCTTTTTGTCAAGGAGCACCTATCTCTTTTAAAAAATAATGGATATATTCCTGAAAAAGTACTCAAAATTATCCTATTTACTTTTGTTAGAGTAACTGCTCCAGTAGTCGGCCACAATGACATAAAACTCCTCATAAAAAGTACATTTTTTATTCAAAATCAGGTATGACGCATTCACACATTCATGTACAGTCATAGAAAAAAAAAACGAAACACTCGCTCTTATTCGAAGACTATTAACACTAGAGACACGTGTAATATGTTATTTTTTCAGGAATAATGTGTTCTATAAATTTCTATTGGTAAATTGTTGTTAAGGGGTCGTCTTCATATAAAAATCGGCATCAACTTTAAAATTTTCTATGAAAACCCCCCTTTTTTATCGCATATTTGTGATCAGCAACATCATTTAAATTTGTATACCAAATCGTTTTAAATTTGCTCCAGCCGTTGCTTCACAATTGAACTGAGAAAAAACCGTCCCGTAATGTTAAAAATATTTTTGATACTTGGGAATATAATACCTAAACCACGATAGGTACTGCAAAGTTTGTTTTTTTATATCAAAGTATGAACCAACCCAACAATAAAAACGTCATTGACTTCCTCTCAGATAAAGTTTTGAATTTTTTATGAATTTTGAAATTAATATTTGAAAAAATGATGATCTGGAACCATATAATATTTTGATGGAGAAACAATCTAGAAGGGGTTTCAAAGGAGAATCCAAAATGGGAGCTCAAAATATCCAGTAGTTTTTGAAATATGCTAAAAGAACCATTTTTAGGGACCATATACAACTGTGCAAACTGAAACAATAGCAGGGAATTTTTATGCAAAGAAAGAGGAATATGCTTATCCACCAGTTGCAGAACATGCTCAGCGTTTTTATATAGTATTTAGTTTTCAGCAGTTATAATATGTTGAAAGCTAAACGCCAATAAAACTGCTGAGTATATTTTAAAATTGGTAGACAATCATATTTTTTGTCCATTAGTCAGAAGTCTGCATTCATGCAACATGTAGCAATTCTGAAAACTTTTTCCGTGGACACTTGATTTTTATGGAAAACTGTGGTGTCTCGGAAACACGTGTGTAGTGATGGCAGGGACGGATACAAAGGAAGAGCAATGACCGCTCCCCCCCCCCCCTTTGGAGGACTCGCCACTGGTAAGTTTTCAGTATTGAAGTTCAAAAAGATGCTTTCAGACTATCTTTGGTGCTAGCCAGAAGGGAGGTTCAGGATGCGTTTCGCAATTCAAGTCCGAAACACACACAAGGTCAACATCTGTAAACTATTCAATACATGCAATACACCACCAACTCGGCTATTTCGATCCATAGACAGCTGTTTCGAGCTTATTCTGCTCTCACCAGCATGGAATACGAAAGTAGTCGAGTTAGAGGCAAAAATCCTCTTATATAGCAATTATATATATTGCAATTCAATATATTGAATTGATTATTTAACTTATTAATTGATTATTTAATAATTTATTTTAACACACATACTATTCAATTGAGTATGTGTGTTAAAATAAAGGGTTCTGGAGGTAACCCTCAAACCTCATCTGCTATGTTTTATTCTACACTTGCGGTACCGCAGAAAGAATATTCAATTTTAGTTATAATTCAACTATAATTCTTTAAAACTAATGGTATAAAAATAAGACAAAGGGGAAAATAAGAACATGTTTTTTGTTTACAGGAACCAACAGAAATCTTACCTAAGTTTAAAAGAAGAAAGAAGTTTTCTTTCCTAGCTTAAAAAACAAAATGATACATTTTTCGAAATGAAACATTTTTGAAAGAACGTTGCAATACCGCAATTTATACGATATTTGTAAAATTTACCGAGTTTTAATTCCTAAAAAAATGAAAAAAAAAAACCAAAAGCAGACGATTTTTTTCACAACAGTTAAAATATTTCATTTAGCTAATTTTAATACCGCTTGGAGTTTGGATTGCTACAAAAAGAATACATTTTAAAAATTATTACGGGAAAAAGAACAAACAAAGGAAATAAAAACGTATCCATCCCAAGTAGCACACTTCGTTTTTTAAATGTTGTAAAATAGTTAGTAACGTTGTGACAACGGATTAAAAACGTTTATAAAACGTTTAAACGTTTTTTGTGCTACCCGGGATGGTAACAACAAGAAAAGTTGATTTTCGTTGATAAAATGATTCATTTCATCTTTATTTTCAAATTTTATTCTCGAGCTTAACCCTCGTGGGTCCCTCCCGTTTTGGTTACACTCAAGACCCTTGGGGTCATAATTGACCCCAATGTTTCCATTAATTAATTTATTATGATTATTGAATGTTACATGAATTTTTGAAGTTTACACACATTTAATGATAAAAAAATAAGAATAAAAAGACGCAATTAAAGTAAAATATAGCTTACGCATTACAAATAATAATTTTAGAGCAAAACTTACAGTAACAGTAGATTTATTTACAATTGTTACAAACCTGCAACAAATGATTTTTGCAAGCAAATTTTAAACGCTTATTACATTTCTGTACCTCAGAACCAGACTAACGTAAGTCCACTTTCGTCATTTTTCAGTAGAGGGGAAAAAAGATGTATTTGACAATCGTTTTTCCCCTCTACCGAAAAATGACGAAAGTGGACTTACGTTAGTCTGGTTCTGACGTACAGATTTGTCGCTGCATTTTCTATTTAGTCCTCTTGGGCAAAAGTTGCAACGTCCTCTTTTTTTCGCATTAGTAGAGATGCTTTCACTTTTATTTTGATCTTCTGTATCATCTGTTTGGGATTTCATAACAATTGCTGCAGAAGATGCTTCAGTTCTCGGGGGACATTTTCTATTACGTAGTGAAGGTTTTATAAGTTCATAGCCTAATTCTTCCAGAAAATACCTTCTTCTATTTTTTTTCCGTTGAGACCATAGGTCATATCCAAAACAACGCGTAAAGCTTTTTTTTTTTCTCTGGTGGACCATCCTTCGGCTTTTCAGTGTATACTAGCATATTCCATGCATATGCACTTTTAGAGTCACAAACAATCTATATTTTTATGCCATACTTGGACGGTTTTTTGGCAAGTACTATCGAAATGGACAGTGGCCTCTGAAACCTACAAGTTGTTCGTCAATTGTAACATTATCTCCTGGATTGTATAATTTAGTCAAAATTTCAACTCAGTTGACCCATAATTCTCGAATAGCAGCCATTTTATCACTCTGTGACCTTTCTGCTCTAGTATCTTTGTTATCAAAACAAAGGACTCTAGATATCACTTTGAACCTCTTTTGGTCGTCAGAAATTATATTTGATAATTAGTGTGCCCATTGACCAATTGCTGAAAAAGTGGGCATGATAAGAACAGAGAAGTTGGTAAGCAAACAAAATATTATGTCTGGGGTCGCCAGTGACCCCAAGGGTCTTGTGTGTAAAAAAGGCAAAAACAGGAAAAATAAAATAAAATAAAAACAAAATAATAGCAGTATTTTGTATCCAAAACTAACAGAATAAAAGTCACAAAAAGCCATTTAAAAAAAACGGTTGAGAAAAAAGAGATATTAAACAGAAAATGCATTGGGGTCATATATGACCCCAGGGACCTACGAGGGTTAACCATTTTAAAATCGTTTAGTTTGCTTTGCTCAAGGTAAGCCTTGAATTTCCTGGATTCTAAAAACAATTATTACAGCTCTTCTAATGCTCGTAGAAATTTCAAACTGATATCATTTTTAGCAGAAAATTTGGAACAAATCTGACTTACCCCCCTCTTGGCGACTTTTTCCTGTTGGCGCCAAAAAATCATCGCCAAGACTTCGATGTACGACAAAAAACATCGTACAACATTCTTAGCGATGCTCTTTTGGCACCAACAGGAAAATTCATATTGACATAAAAAATGTAAAACACTATTATAGTGGAAAAGGAAATATCAAAAATCCTCAATTTCAACAAATGAAGAATACAAACGTTTTTCAGATAACAGTGATTTCTCACATGTATACGAAAGTCAGCACAGTAAAAAATCACACTCAATACTATACTGCAAAGTTATTGCAAATATACGCTTCAAAATCAACAAAACAACCCAACAAAAACATCTATGGTTCATGATAAAACAACGTACTACAACTGCATGAAATGCAGCGAATAAGCGCTGCAATAATACTACTGTATAGATACATTTGCAGAAAAATAACACTATTTGTTTTTTAAAGTAGCAAAGATTCCTTATTTCTATAGTAGCATAGTAAATAAAAACTAGCCAACAACAAAATCAATAACTTTTCAAACATGTCGCACTAAAGCATTTTGTCAATGTAAAGTCAAAACAATTTGAAAAGTTCCTCAAATTTCGATATATGAATAGTAAAAA
>JAXGGA010021766.1:0-16055 GCA_038373865.1 Uloborus plumipes | reverse complement strand
GAGTTTAATTGAAGTCTGCGCATTGGTGGTTTTTCTACTCTCCACAATATGCGATAGTGGTTTTTAAAGATTATAATTATTAATAATACTTTTTTATTTATTTCGTTGCTCTTTTTGAGATTGTTTTTAAACGAAAGAAAAATGTCCACGTGTGAATGTGTTTCTTGTAACTGATTCCCGTACGAACTGTTGTATACCTGCTCTGCACAATGCTTCACATTAAGTCGTATTCCTCTCTTGCAATATTGAAAAGGAAACTTCATAAAGATTACGGAAAGTTTAAATTTCAATTGTACCTACTATTGTGTTCTATTAAGTGCCTTAAGATAATGCGCATTATGGACAAACTTATACTGGATTGTTTTTTGAAATGTAAACGTTGTGACATTCCATTACGATTTTCTTGAACTGAAAAATATGCAGAATTTTAACACGAACTTTATTCATTTGATTTGTGAAGAATAATTCAAGTTAAATTTATGTAAAATGATTGGAAACTCTTTGTGCTAAAATAAAAACAGTCAAACATCGAAGTAAATAAAGCATAATTTGGGTAGCAAATGTTGTAAATATATATTTCAAAACTACAGTGGAGCCCCTTCATTAGTGCAGTTTGAGTCGAGTGAATGCTTTAATAGAAAACTAATGCTTGCTTTAGTATATTATTCTTGATTTTACTTTGTTATGCAATTTATTGAGATGTTAATTACTCTATTCTTTCATTTAAAAGTATGTATTCGATGTTCGGGTTGTGGAGTTCACAGGCATTTAAGGTTAAGAAGGAGCTAACGGTCACACGATTACTTTGCAGTTTTGCTGGTAAACCAGAATGTGCTAGATCACGTGATACAGATTTTTGGACTTAGATCAATCTGCCATGGAAAAAAAATTCTTATCGGAGCCATTACCTCTAATTTCTGTCACTTTTCGTTCATGGATTGGTTCTTGAGGTTTTCTTCTCGCGACTTGTGTGCCATCGACTCGACACCCAAGTGTAGTTCTTTTTGGTCTGTTGTGGCATCACTGTTCGTAATAATCTTATGCTAATTGAGAAAATATATGCAAAATTCATGAATTTGGTACTAATGAAAATCTCTTTTGTTTTTTCAGGTAATTTCTGCAATCTAAGTTCACAACACACACTGCCTATTCTGTGATTGAAAATCCGTTCTGAAATCCCCCGCCCCAAACTCGAGTACCCTACTGGAATCCCAAGACTACTTACTTCTTCTACAACCCGAGTGATGGATCCTTTGCTATGCGACGTCTTCCTGGCAGGGGAGGGACCGCCCTAAGATGACGGGACCGTAGTTCGTGGCAGATCACCTCTCTCTCCGGCCATCGTTCTTCATTGACTGACTGACTCTTTCTTTCACTCGGTGATGGACACCAGGCACGACCTGACGGTGGACCACGCCCGCCTCCTGGCGAACGGCAACGGCTACGCGGCCATGGACAATTCGGCCACGGGCCATCCCAACTCTCAGCAGCTGAGACCCCCTTACGGGGACCTCTGCCGCCCGCCGGGCTCAGATGCCTCCACGCTAGCCTACCACAGCCGGTATCTGGCATCCATGCCTTTGTCAACAGGTAGGCACAGAATTTTTAGTTGCATGCTTTCGAATCTGAAAAAAAGTATACCTTGGGAGAAATGCTGTAGTCGAGAAAGAAAGTTTAGAGGGACGTGCCTGTTTTTATGGGGTACAACGTCATAGTCGATGAGTGTTTTCAGGCCAGCAAGTTTTAAATTAAAAAAAAAAAAACATTTATCTTTGTGAATTTAGCTTAAATTTGCATTATTTTGAACAATAAACCAAATATTTTCGATGATGGTGAAACACCCCCCCCCCCTCCCCTCCCAACTATAGCACTGCTTGGGAGAAAATACATATTCCGTTTTAAAAGCGAGAGAACGTTCCGATGACCCATCGCTTTCTTCATTGTCACGTGACAGGTTTTTGCTTTACCCTTGGCCAGATAAGTCTTTGGCGGTCATAAGTTTAATGAAATTAACTTCATATGCAAACCATTTCTCGCCAAAAAAAAAAAAGAAGAAGAAGCTATACCTAGCATTACATTAACGTGTGGCGGCACGAGGTTTGTGACTATAAGACAGAAACTGTTTTATGCTAGCGGCTAGCGAGCAACCTCCCACAATGTATGCGTTTTTTAAATGATTTTTTCGCATGCATTAAAATCTTGATTTTGGTTAATTTGTCAAATTCTCTCACAGCAAACATTTTTGTAAGAAGTTCTGTTCCTGGTTTTTTTGGAGGATTATTGTGTTCAAATACGAACATCGAAAAGTCGTGGTAAAAAAAGAAGTTTTATATGTCATTTACCGTTAATTCACTTTCTCTGAATGTGATATACATTCATCTTCATTACGAGGTGGGGAGGTTGTTAATTACAACAATTTCCAAAATTGAAGTAGTAGACGAAAACTGGCTCGGAATTCCTCAAAGTGCACGGCAGAATTCCAAAAAATTTTTGCAAAACATTGTTCTTTTTGGTGTTGATTTTTATGTGACCCATTTCTTCCTACATTCTCTAACAGTAAAACTTCTTTTTGCTCCTCTTGCAATTTTCGCAGTCACCAGCACCATTTTGTCTCACGTATTTTAGACCCAAAAAAGTAACCTATTTTTTCTTACTTTTCAAAAAATACAATTTCCATTTACTTTTCTTTGTAATTTGCGCGCAGTTACTAACATCATTTTATCCTTTGTGTTGTAGGCTTGAAAATAAATAAATAAATAACACTATCAAAAAGAAAAGGGAGAAAATTGATGAAGAAAAAGTGAAGCAGAGGCTTTCGAAATCATTGCCACTTGCCTCTCGGGCCATTTGATGTGTTCGAAAATGAGAAGAACAGGAGGGGGGGGGGGATCTCGACTGACTCTGGCCGGGGTGGAAATGAGGAAAAACAAACACAAAGCGAAATTAAAAATCGGCAGCAGGAACAACAACACAGAAAATGAGGTCAGTGGTATGTGGCGGGAGGAGAGGGGGAGATACCCCCAGGGAAGTCGTGTGTGCTGAGCACCGGAAAGTCTTCTCTTCGGGATGGGGTGATGCATATCACGCTTCGAAGACTACCTTGGTGTGCTATCACGTGATGGGAAAAGGAGTGTGGGGGCGAATTATAGGGTCGGGCTAGGATGGTAGTGGCGTAAGTCAAAAAATTTACAATTTAAGTCTAGCATGGATTTCGGTTTCCCTTTAGTTTTAATTAAGTTGCCAGCTGGGCAATTCCATTTTAATTACAGTAATTAGTTGTTGCACAGCCTACACAAATAAGCCAACTAATATTAGATCCTTGTTTCGTTGCATGAATTTTATGGAGAACATGGTTTCTATTTTTATGAAATGCAATCAAAAAGTTTGCAGCTTTTCAGGAAAAATATGCTTGTGATGTTCTCAGGCTCAGTACCGGGCGTATCTTATAAGATAGTCTATTACTGGAAAAATAACGTTCTTTAAATACTGTTTCTGTAAATCTTCAAAATTTAACTCCATTGTACAGAAGTAGAGTTCATGTTCTTTATGAAGTTCCAGTAGTAAAACAAGGAAAAACATTCTTGAGGTCGTTGTAGGCTGTTTTGTGAAAAATTAATTCTTCTATTACCGTGGAATTGTCCAGCTGTGCAAAATATGGGCAATAGTTTGAACTCGAACTAGTGTTGATATGAGAATGATAGTGGTAAAAGGCAGTTTCCAAGTCGCGAAATGGTCCAGCCTGCCGAAATTTTCTGCTTGAGGGAAGTTCTTTTAATCCGTCAACATTCAACAGTCATTGAAAACGGAACCACTATGACTTTTACCATTCTTTGGTGAATGCCCTTACTGCCATTAACATTCACCAATCTGCCATGATTATTAAAAGTTAATCTTGCCATATCAAGTTGAAGCTCCTACAGACCTTGCCTATATGCGACTTTCTTCAATCAATCCATCGTAAAAATAAAATGATAGTCATGTAAGTCACATAAAATCACTTGTAAAACAAGTTTCTTTTGATAAAATTTGATGCAAAATAAGAAAATATACCAATGTTTAAAGACAAATCCGTCCCTTAAAATTTACGCAGTCCTGATTGTTTTGCAGATGTTTTAAACAAAACCTTCAGTTACTCGAAACTAAGTTGGAATGATTTACACCACTCTCATTCCAACCACGCCATTTATGCCGTCCACCAAACGAAAGTTGAGTATATTTTTGGAAAAGAGAATATGGGATCGAAACATTAGGGTTAACGTCGTTAAGAGACTGTTTGATAGTGATCTGGAGCAAGCTGGAGTGGGAATCATGGCGGCTGCTATTGCCAACTGGAAAGACAATTGCTTCGGAGTAGTAGGCACTTTCGATTGCTGGGGCTGGGAATGTTTTAGGGATGGGGCCACGTCAGGGATGGATGTCAAGCTTCAAAGAATATCTAGGCATTGTGGAAGGGTAATTAAAAATGGTGCTTTAGAGATTTGCTATTGAATATATCAATCCGACTAGGTGCGATGGTTTGGGGGAGGGGTGGGACTTTATTCCTGGAAATAGCAAAGTTTTGGGGAATAGAATTTTAAAAACTTTCGGAACTTGGAAATTTTTGAAATGTTTTGGATGACATAAAAGAGAAAGAAATAAGAAAGGTTTGGGAAATGAAAAACTTCAACAAAATTCCATTTTTTTTTTTTAAATTCGCATATTGTTAATCTACGTTTGAACTGACACAAAACTTGTAAAATTTTTAAATAATACATTAAAGAATTTCATTTAAAATTGTTTTTGAACGTACGGTAGCAATATTGGCGGTATTTTTCACTGTGACATTAAATTTAATCAAATAATTTTTAAACATTAAATTATATCTTCAAAAATACTTAATCGTTCTTTCTTTCCCACAAAAGTTTCCTCAGAAGCATTGTATTTAGTAGTTACTACCAAAAGTAAAAAATACTGCCAAAAGATACCTGTTTTTACATTGGTTTCTGCCACCAAAATAAATGCTAACATTGTTAAAATTGTTGTTCTTTTCCATCCTAACATCCTCTCAAAATTTCCAGTTTGTTATCGAAATTCCCTGTTTATTCTTACGTGTCAAGAGTCCTGAGTGTTTTGCAGTTGATGTCAGACACGATAATACTTCATGTATACATGCGTTACACAGCTCAGAGTACGATTTACACAGCAGAAGCAACACACATCTCACGCTAAATCTATCACATAAAACTGCGAACAACGACAGCTAAGATGATGACTCTCTGACACGCGGGACCTGGAAAGTGTCACATGTCTACAGGAAAAATAGAAGGATGGTTGCCTAATTTGGCATCATGGCATTAGACGTTATGACGAAGCCTGACAGTAGTAAGAAAGGTTTTGAACATTTGATGTTTTAAATATCTAAATCAAAATTTGAAAATGAAAACAATTTTTGCACGTATTTATTAATGCTTTTTGGATTTATTTTAAAATTTTGTTTGAAAAATAATACTTTCATTTCTTGTTTTTTTTGGTTACCTTAAATTTTTATGAAGTTGGCAAGAATTCAGTAAAAAGCGAATACCGTAAATTCTATAAATTCGCCTCCACTTTGAATCGTTTGAAATTTGCTTTTGATCTTTTGGTATAATTTACTATAAATTTCTTACCTTTGTATAATAATTAATTTATATACCAAGAATGGAATCATTCGAAAACTTATTACATCTCTACATAAACACAACTTAATACTGAAGTGCTGCAAAATTGTTAAAACATATAAAAAATATCAAAAAGTTTTACCTATTGCAGTCAAATTTATTGTTCTTTAAAATCTTTTTCAAACTTGTGGTTCACAAACTTTTTCAATCTAAGCCGCCCTTTTGAAATTTCATCGCGATGCCCTTCCCTAAATAAATGTAAGACTAAATCGTAACTAACAGACAAAAACAAACAAAACTCGTCAAATGCATTGTATCACCCTCTTTGCCGCGAAATATTGCGAAAGTTTCACAATTAAGACGCCTCTAATTATATTGTGAAGTTCTCGCAAAATTTTGCGGCGTTCCAGTAAAGACGACTTAGGCAGGAATTCAAATGAAACACCATTGCATTCGCTTCGAGACGATCGCAAATTGCAATCGCTACTGAAAGTCAAATTACATTAGAATCTCATCTCGTTGCGATTGCAACGTGTCCAAATTTGGGAATTTGCGATTGCATTGGTGAGTTGCGATCGTCCTTGTTTCACTTGAATTCCTGCCTTAGTGGTTCTCCTGGGACCTTTGAAGGGAGGGGGGGGATAAATAGTAGCCAGTGATGGAGAATAACATTTTCATTAATTGCTCCTTTTTGAAAGAGTGGCCCAATGTTTCATTAAAAATTATAATTAAAAAGAATAATGATTTTCTTTTTTATTTATTTATTTATTTATTATTATTATTATTTTTTTTTTGGAGAAAGACATAAACGTATGTCTGATTTCTCAAGCAATAAATTTCGTCATTACTTTTCCAAATCATTGTTTTAATGATGTGAGCTGTCACAAATAGTGGCTTTTAATAAAAAAAACCCATACATGTTACTTTATTATAGGTAATAATCCTAAATACATCAATTAATGTTAATATATTTTAATAGCTTAGTTTGTATATACGCTTCATCTTGATATTGGTGGAAAAGATTTTTCTAAATAATTGCTGCTTATTGTACACTTTGAGATCATTAATTTATTTTTCAAGGTGGCAATTGACAGATGACTTTTTAATCGTTATTTATTTTTTATAAGTAGATAATGTTGACGACCTGCTGCAGGTGGCAACCGCTAATTTTCCCCTTTATCGTCAAAACATATACCTTTTTCATCGGAAATTAAGTAAACGCATCTTTCACAAATATCCATTGTTGGGTTAACCTTCAAGTATAGTGATTTTTCGGTTATTAAAATCTTACCACCTGCTTTATGAAGGTCGCTGTTGAATTTAGATTCATTTTTCATTGAAATCAGTAAATTATTTTCCTCGCTCTTTGGCGCCAAAGTAGTGCTTACTCTTGTGTTAGCATCAGTGGAATTTATGTATTAGGATTTTTCTTTTTGATAATACTAATAATTCCATAAAGATGAGGCATGATTAATTAACCTCTTCACTTTTATTATTATTTTTAATGTTTTGTTAAGACTTCTGTTTCTGTGTAGAGCCGTTTTTGAACTCTAAAATTCTCCCTTTGCTAAAAGACGTGATCACAGAGAGGCGACTTCTTATAAAGTAAAGAGTAAAGTAAAGTAAAGAGTAAAAAACGTAAAGAGGCGGCCTCTTTACGAAATTACCATCAAATGATGGTAATTTTATAAAGAGAGAAGGGGGGGGGTTGTGCATAAAATGTTAAAAATTCTTGATAATATGACCAGAGATGTGATCCAAATTTTCCGAATTTCACATCAAAGAGATGTTATCTTTCTTCAAAGAAATTTGGTTCAGTTCATCTTTACATAAATTTTAAAAGTGCGCTTGTAAAAAGTATGTTTTACGCTTTTTTTTCCAAGTTTCGTATGATTTTGTACTAATTATTTTAACCATAATTAGTTAATTGTTTTAAAAGGCAACTGAATTTGGACGCAGCTGTTTTTTTCTCTTTCAGTTGAAATACAATATTTGCACGAATGATAAATTATTCGTAGTAAAAGAATTAAAAATTCTAAAAATCTAAAATTAAGAATTTGGGTCTTAACGTTAAGTCTGTTACGAAAATAAAAACTTCTAGTATACCAAAATCAAATTGAGAATTAGCCCCCTTTTAAAAGCTTTTTAATACCTAACTATGTCCCGGTGTCAGTTTGATTGAGCGGGATGCCATACATTAAAATGAATAATAGTTATTATTAAGTTCGCAATAAATTTACCTAATGGATTTCTAAGCAAGCATTCGCAATTCCAATAAGCTGTAGGGAGCGTTGCAATCTTTAGCTAATGGCGGCTGAAAGAGATAAAACAAACAAATTTCATAACTAATAACTTTCTTTTAAGCTTAGTGATTGACTGTAATTTTTCACATTATTCATGGGAGTCTCTATTTTCTATTCTTTTGGAATTATACATGACACCACAAACTGTAAAACTTTTTTGTACCTCAAGGGAAAAACGTGGAACAAAATGTTTTGCCTCTTTTGTATTCAAACTCTTGAATTGGGAATATTATGGATTTTGGACACAAAACTTTTCGAAGGTCAACAAAAACAGGCTAGATTTTTGCGCGTTTTGGGGTAAGTGAGCTTTTATGCAAAGCATTTTTCTGTTTGTATTCCTGGTTCAAAGTTTAAGGCACCGATATATGGATGCGGGGACTATGATTTGTTAATACTGCCGTGCTAAGCGGAGAAGTGGTACCTACAGTCGAGCTCAAACTGAGATAAAACTCTTAAAAGTTTTGCACCACCATGTCTTTGATTCAGATGAAACTTTTTCAGAATTTTTTTGCAAAATATTTCCCGTTCTCAAATGACCATATAATTTTGTATTTAAGTAAAAAAACGTCACAAAGAGCCACCTGGTGGCTTTTCACCTTGTTTGTTAAAAAGTGCAGATACGAGTTTTGTGCTCAGCTCGGCAACATACACCCCCCTCCCTTTCCACTCACAGGAGACAGTTTTAGTTGCGGTAGTACAACTCAGCTTTCATCTTTTTCTCTTCTTTTATTTTGACACTTTCTGAAAACTCTGTTCCCATGTCAATTCACTCGGTCGATTGGCTCCAATTACGCCTTTCACTTTGTCGCGGATTCGTCCGATTGGTGGAGCGTTCCGCTCGAAATTGGAATGTTTCAGCCCCGATCGGAGGAGTGCAGAGAGCCTCCCTCCGTTGTGACCCACTAACCACCGACGGTACGTGAGCGATCTTTAAAAGGCACTTCGTTATTTGGAAGTGAAACGGAAAGAAAAATTACCACTCGAAACAAACGACGAAAATCACTTCCAACGAGGTTACAGTTGCAGTCAATGACCGACCGCTCATGTAGCTGGGAATTTGTATTTAGTAGGGCAAGCCGACGCCCATGCGAGTGGAGATGAATTTTTAGTGCAGCCGCCCGTCTGTCTCTCTCTCGCCTTATATGCGGAGGATGGAGCGCCTGTCTGGCCGGCTCCCCAGCATCTGGTTAATATTAAATCGGGCTGTGCAATTAGTTAGATTAGTTTATGGGGCCATGTTTACACAGGGTGCGTGTTTCTTGCGAGCAGATATTTTTTGCAGGCGTTATGGATTTTGGTTTTCGTTTACTATTTTATTCCTGTCCATAGAAACTTTTCTGTGGGATATTAAACCAAGTTGCTATTTGTTTTTGAGCTGTACTTAAGCAATTCATGCTTTTCTGCATGCACATCATATTTTTGCATGCATTGCCAGGTGCGTTGCTGCTGTCACTAGAAACTTTACTGTTTTATATTAAATCCAACTGAAAATTATTAGATTATGAGCTACAGTCTTTTTCTGCTAGCAATTTTCTATTTTCGCATGCATTGCAGTCGCGATGTTCTTCCAACAATCCTGTTTTGCTCACTGGAAAGCTTGAAGACTTTTTGTTTGAATCCAAATGTAATTAGTTAATGGCGCTCAATGCATTTTTCTGCATGCAAATTATATTTTTACACGCATTACGAGCTTGCTTCTGTCACTGGAAACTTTTCGTTAACAATTTCTGTTACTGGTTATTCTAAGAGAATGTTGTGCCATCATTTATTCTTTGTTCTTGTCAGTGACATTTGCACTAATGCAAAAATAATTTTTTCCGAAAACCCTCTTTTATCACCCTTTTTTTTGAGGCATTCCATGTGACAAAGGCGAATTCCCTCCCATGATGAAAAAACCAAGGTGAAATTTTGTATTAATGCTTTTATTAGAATGAAAAATGCATCTCACTGTTGTTCTACAGCTGTAGAATGCATTTTTCATTCTATTGATGAAAAAAAATAAAAAAAAGACTGGAGAATCCACCCTTGTCGTATGGAATATCTCAATTCAAGTTGTAGTCGAACAGATTGATATATTCTTTATTAGACACTGCAGGGCGCAATAAGAGTAGATTGCGCCCGTGGCTTAATTCCCACTGAAATACGTCCTGGAGCCCTTCTTTGAAACTCATTTTAATTGATAAATAGACTTCCGCGTTAAATATGAAAAAAATGATCATAACATTGAAAAGAAGAAGCTATGCTCCCTCAATTCTATTGCAACTTAAACTCTTATTGCACCCTTAAGGATTCGTGAGCCTCACCTGTCAATCCTTGTATGCATCAAAATACACGTGTGTTCATGTAGACCCTAGTCTTCTTCAAAAAGAATGCTTTCTCATTCCACCCTTCTTCCAGAAACTAAGCTCCAATTCTTAGTTTTTGTCAAACAAAATCATTATTCAAGGAGATATATGTATGTGCGAGTATATTATTTGTGAAGCGATGGCTCTACTATACAAAAACATTCTGATTACTCACATAATAAACTGAAACATTTTGTGTTACCTCAATCATTAGACATAATTGCAATTCTCTACCTTTTATCTGAAAATGCAAAACTGTGAAAGCTATGATCGTCATGTTGAGCAGTTGTCACAGTATTAGTTGCTTTGTTATTACGCTTTGAAATCAATGTCGGGACAATTCCGCGGTAATAGACGTAGCATTATTACAGAAAGCACCTTAAAGAGATTCCAAATATGTTAGTTACTTGCTTCATCTCATTACATGAACTTAATGAAGGGCAGAGACTCGACTTCTATGTCATGCAATTAAAATTTGAAGATTTCAAGAACCATTATTAAAAATAATAATATTTGGCTCAGTAACGTCTAATTGTGAGATACGTCCGGAGCTGAGCAAAAACAAATATTTAAATATTGTTTATGGAAATATTTATGATTCAGTTCTATTAAGCAAAGTAGAGTCCATGTTCTCCATAAGGTTCAAGCAATGAAACGGGAATATAACCCATTTTGATTGGGTGTTTTGTCTTTGTAGGGTGTTTTGTGGCCCAATTGATACGTCTGTTACCATGGGATCATCCGTCATAATAGTTTATTAATTCTGACTCAAGCAGCTGCCCAGTGTAAATCAAGCTCTGCCGATATCCATCCATGTCTTCTTGTTAAAAATTCCATTAGATCTCCTATACGTTTCGTAGCAAAATGCATTATTTATTTATAACTCTGTCCCACGAATTCGAGCCATACAACTTTACCCTGCTCCCTCTTCCCGTTCCCGACCTCCCTCTTCTGAATTTCAATTAAATCATCAAGATTTGCCGCTGCAGTGAGCACGCGCCTGCATCCGACAATTTTCTCCCCCATTATCTCGGGCCTCTCTGTTCTATTCGAGCGGGAGTGAACATGGGATTCCCTGTTCCTCCGGACAGTTCTGTTGTTCATGACTCACGATTTGGATTATTCATATGTGAGTGAATGCATATGCACCGGCTAATTTTAGTGAGCTAATTAGTTTTAAAAGATCAGGGAACCTAAAAACCTTATCCGTGTTTTTGAAATCTGTTTGTTATCAATTGGTGAAGTAAATTTTAGTTTATATGAATGAAAAGGTTGGGGAAACTAAAAACCTGATCCGTGTTTTTAAAATCTTCCTTTCGGTTCCCAATTTGCTTAGTAAATTTTAGTTTATGTTTGCTGCTCAATGGTGAGGGGACTGTTGGGGACCCCTTGATAACACTGAATTTTAAGCTATATTGCCAATTAAGGGTGGTAATATACAGTGCTGTAATTGGATGGGAGGATGGGGATTCTGTCTTTTAAAGCAACACAGAGTTAGTTTGTAAACAGTTAAAAATGCAACCAATACATTATTTGCACTTAAAAGTTATAAAATAGCGCATTTTTACAAAATGTACTTGTTGAAAAAAAACAAGTAGCATTAAATTACGAGTCAAATAGTATTAATACAGTTAACTGTGTACAAATCAAAAAGTATACTGCATCACAACCGAACATGACGTAACTTCCCTAAGAAATGTTTCCCATCTTCATTTTCTGTAATTTATTTCAGTCAAAATAATTGTAATACGTGATTGTTATTTAACTCATTTCTAATGAGCCATAACTTAGTTAACTGCTTAATTTTTATAACAGAATTTGCAAAGAGAGTGTGTGCTATTTGATAGCTCTTTATGTACAATGTCTATGCGTTGGTTGATCTTTAAATAAAGTCATGTTACATCTAGCCAGAATTAAAGGATCATTTTTCTTAATTTATTTCTTTAATCATTTGATTAATGTTATTACTTTTTACGTGTTTTTGTTCTTCGTGAACTGATAAAGAAAATAGCTAACAGATAAAAATTATCCAATCGTTTCATTAAAGTTAAACTGGTGAAAGAGATATTTGTCATATCATTTGATCCAACCTTGTAAAGGTATAAACTTTTTTATTTTAATATTTTTCTACTTTTTGACTGGGAAACTATGATACTCATACGAGCACTGCTAGAGTTTCTTTGCTTGCCTTCCCCGTCACCACCGGTCACACTTTTATTTGTGGTAGTAATTATAATTATCCACGATCTCCCTTGCAAAAAGAACATCTTCATGTCCAAATATGGCATTAAATTTGTGGTACGAACAAAAGACTTCTCTCTTATTCCATTCTAATTGCCTTATGTATATTCAACATTGGAAGTTAATTAAATACGCATAGAATACAAAGTTTTCAACCACTTACGTTGTCATCCATTATGCCGCAGAAAAAAAATTCCCAAATTCCAGGTTGCTACGCATCAAGTCGATTATTTTGGCAGCAACAGGAGTCACCCCCTAAACGACGTCACATCGTACCAGTTCCACCTGGTTTGAAAACTTCGCTCGCTCCTAATTGATAGCTGAGTGTTTAATCAGGGGCATGATGACCCAATAATCGTTCGTCTGAATGCACGCCACCCCCTCTTCATTTATTACTCTTTACTCCCCCTTCCCCCTATTATAGCGATCAGCTGTGCGGCGGTTGTTGAGAGCGGGAATCACGCGCAAATTTCTCAGCACAACCTTTTTTTTCCTCCCTACATCGTTCTTTAATGCCCCCAAAAGGGGGAATATACCACGTTATGTGGACATTATTGATTAGGACACGAAATTGTTTTCGGCTCGGATGGAGTGATTCGCTGTAATCCTGGCGAAAAACGCGAGAAAGTGTTGCTCAAGTTGGGAACTAAGTCGGTTCTTGTGAAGTTAGTGGGAGGGATTCATCTTTGTAATTTGTTCGTCCCTACAGATTCAGGATGAGCATAGATTGAGTTTTTCATTATGCTCAAGGTATTAGAAACTGTTTGGATGGAAGAAAAGGCTGTAGATAATAAAGTTTGCAAGCATTTGGGGCCTTAACCATCATCGAGGTGAAACTAAATGGTCACTGATAGGTAGATCGTCCAACTCGGCTTCCTGTTCCTTGAGTGGTCAGAAACTCTTTCTTGCAGACAAACTAAACGTATCCCGAAGCTCAGTTTTGTTTATGTTTTCTTCGTGTTTCTCTCTGATTTTAAAAATGCCTTTTATTTTCGCTTCCCCCTTCTTTAATTAAATAACGCTGAAAAGAGAAAAATCATGAATTTTTAGAATGAGAGTGCATTTGGTTTAAATTTATTATTGCATGATTTAATGTATATTTTTTGAAAAAAAAAAGTACTTCTCTCTGAGATTCCTTATTTTAAACAAAGGTCTTAAAATTGCCGTACTTGCATGGTGAGGCGTCTGCCATCCGCGTAACGCACCGAAGATACTATAGAACAACAATCTAACGTTTGTCAGGCTTTACTGTTGTTGAGTTTAACCTGCCTTGAGTAGTGAAGTAGTTGTAGGGGTCTCTTGAGAGAGGTTACTGTTCAAAGACCAGACTGTGTTAAATTTCCCCGTTAAGCAGTTTAATGGCTAAAAGTGTTTTTCCTAAAAAGTTACTGTTTTGCCACCAGACTGCTGAGTCTAGCCTGCTTGTTTAGCAAAATTGTTCGAAAAGTCGTTTCAGTGATGTCAATACTACTCTGATCAGATTGTTAGTGTCCCTGTGCTAATATATATATATAAATGGTGAAATAATGGCAGGAGTCTCTTGGGAGAAATTGCTGTTCTGATACCGTACTGCTGCGTTTCTTGCTTGAGTAGCAAAATTGCTAAAATAATCTCTCCTATGTTACTGGTCTCCCACCAGAGCCTGGGCCTGCTTGTGTAGTAAAATTGTTAGAAGAGTTTCTCCAGCAAAGTAGTGTTCTGCCACCGGATTGTTGTGTCCCCTTTCTAATAGTAAAATTTAGTTCAAAGTCTCTCCATAGAAGTTCTGGTGAAATTGTTCCAAGAGTCGCTTCGTGGAAGTTACAGTTTGCGTCAGACTGTTGAGTGCTTTGTTCAAAGTCTTTCTTAAGAAAGACATACTCTTTACATTCACTGTCCTGACTGTAACATTTATCAAAATTATTTACTTTCATTATAAATCGATTTAATACGGTGCTTAAAAGCTGCAACCGAAAAGAATTTTAAGGCAATAAAATTTCTCCAATACTACCTTAAAATGCTTAATCTCTCAGTAAAGATTGAAGCTTTTCTGAAAAAGAATTTTTGACAAGCGAGTAAAAAGAACATTTTTTTGCTGTTGAATTGATTTTAATTCATTTGTCTTTTTGGCTTTCAGATATTTTTTAGATTAAAAAGTAAAGAGAACTGTTTATTCCTGCAATCATTTCATGTTTGACTGAGCATTGTCTTTCATAATTCTTTATTTAATTTTTTCAGCTTTTGCATCGAGTTTACACAAGAAATTTTCTATCTTGGCCTCTCCGATTTTTTTGATAAAAAAGTAAAGTTAGCCGCTCATTCATTCTTTCAATTGCTTTGAAATTGATTGAAAGCTGACTTTTATGCCTCCTTAACTTTTTCTAAATTTGTCTCTCAAAAAATACTCTTCAGTCCTTAATTTGTGTCGGGAAGAAAAATTGGAAAATTTTGTTTTATCAATACTGCTTGCTCGCTAACAGCAACATATTCTCGCTTCAAAAACGAAATTCGAATCGAGTGAAACGAATTAATTTTACATTAGGTGGGGAGGGATGGAAAATGAAATTTCTTCTCAAGCGGGGGGAGCTCGTTTAAAACCTGTACACTCCATGCTTGTTATTACGTAATTTCCACTGCCTCCTCTAGATCGATCATGTTCCATCCGTTTGCACTACTGCTCGCTGCGCCATCTGTCGCCTCAAATCCGAAACGCTCTTCTACGAAAAAGAACGGATTACTTGGTCTGTGCAGTTGACGCTCCCTCCTTTCCTCTTTTGCTCACTATTATTTTTCTAGAACTGCAAGTATTTAATTAGCCAAACCATTGGGGTCGGACAAATTGCTTGTCTGTTTCACGAGTTCAGTGCTCGAGCGAAGTGAAGTGAAGTGAGCACGGCATTCTATTGTGCTTTTGGTTTTGGTTACTGCCGCGGAAGAACTGCACAACAGAGAGGGATGGAAATATATTGTCTTGTCAAAACGCATTTTATACACATTCGATAATGAATAGTAGCTTATCTTGGTTGAGAGATTATTTGGCAGTTGATTTAAACGAAGAGATAATAAATCTTGTTCAGGATTGATTATTGTGTGTTTTAGAATTTTTTAAAGTAAGCCTTGGGGTAATGATATTGAGGAGTTCCTATTCGTTTTCGAGTATTATACAACGAACATGATGTTCATTTAGTACAAATGATGTTTATGCAATAAATAGAGACAGTAGTTTAAAGGCGTGAGAATGTAATTAAAAAAATCAGCCGTAGCCTTGAAATTAATTTATCATTTCAGAAAAAATAATGTAGAAATTTATAATCCATTAAAGTCGAGATCAATGGAGCATATTAATAGCAACAAATCATTTTGGTGAGAAAGGCATTCACAAATATCTGTTAGTCTGCCTGCATGACTACTTTATAATTTTTGTCTTCGGCTTCGAATATTTTATCAATAATCCAACTAATCACTCCATTTGGTGAAGATTAAGTAATATTATTGTATCCAGAGGGCAGGGGTCATGTCCCTTCTCCTTTTCATTGATCAAACGCTTTAAA
>JAXGGA010021765.1:0-16057 GCA_038373865.1 Uloborus plumipes | reverse complement strand
TAAAAAAATTATAAAACTTTACTAGCTGTCAGGTCTGTGTATAGAAAATAGTTGATGTTTTAATAACTTTGAGAGGGATATAATTTTTTTTTTAAATGCCGATGGGCAGCAAAGCTTTTTCTCTCTTAGAGATAAATGATTGGGAAGTACCTTGAAATGTTTTGAAAGGTCTGTAATTTAATAGTTTATTGATATCATTTCATTTATAAACTCTATTTTGGTATGCAAGTCTTTTAATATCGAATTATTTCATCCAATTCTTGGTTACTTTCCCATAAAAGTAAAGAATAAGCATGACAGTTGGCTAAATACATCGTGAAAATATCGCTAAAACTGTAATAAAACAAAATTAAATAATTAAATAATTGTTGGGTAGTTAAAAATTACGAGAATCAAATTGGCATTGAAGGCGAGAAATATGGACGCCAATTTGAATCTGTTCATTTTCTTTTAAAGAACAAAAAAGCATTTCATGTGATCAGAAGTAACGCCTTAACACAGGTTCAACGTTTAAACAGTAACTCGTTCTGTTATTAGTTAACCGTGATCAACGAATCAAATCGGTTTATTCCACAGCTGATTACATCAGGTTACCGTTCATGCCCCACGCCGGTATCATCAAGGTTAAATACCAGTGACGTCAAATAGTACAAATGTTATATAATGGAGAAAATGAAAGCGATTCGTCTAACTTCCTGCCTATTCATTATGCAAATTACGCTTGCATCGGTTCAGTGTCAAAACAGAACATGATGTGAATTCATTCGGTTAATATGATTTAATGCTATCTCATGCTCTTATCTGCGAACTTAAATCGTTAATCGTGCATGAATTTCCCTTGTTTATGGGTCATTCCGACGAAAATGGTAAATCATGTCTAAAACTCTTTACTTAAGATTATCAATTTAAATAATTTGCACCAACTAATCATATTTTTTTTATTGAGTTTAAATTTATTTGTGTGTAATGAAGTGTAAATAACTAGTACATGACTCATTTATGACAGGATTTCAAATATTTTGATCACTTTGGTTAACAGAGTGGACAAATAAGCCTTTAAAAATATCTGTATTATCACAAAGAAAAGTTAGAATCACAGAAGAAGCATAAAGTGGAATAAACAGTATAAAACTGGAAGTCTGTCTGCAATTTCAAGAAAAAATCTGCTTTTTCATCATAAAATCGGCTCTAACAGAAGGGACATCCAACAGTTCAAATTAACTATCATAAGAAAAGAATGAGGCTCACCCTGGTTGTTGACTACATAATTCAATGTAGCAAGCTAATTACGGCAGTTATACTACCTATATTTTTTAAAAAATATATCAGATTGAATGCAATTGTTTATTTTATTTCCAAAAGGCATATAACAGAGTGGACAATTCGAAACATAGAAAATCTAGGGACATGGATAAATAATAGTGTTTTTGGGGGAAGTTTTTTTTCATTTGCGTAATAATCTGCCGAAATGGTGTCAGAAGCAGCTTTTGTGCAGTGCAGTGTCATTTACTTTGTTGTTACATTTCAGTTTAATTTTAAATCACATTTAAAAGTCTAGAAATTTGAAGCTGGGACACGTCATTTTCTCCTACTTCTGACAAAGATATTTTTTTGTGTCCTTTCTAAATGGATTGTAACTAATCAATTGATACTTGATGGCACAAAATTAAATGGAGAACCAATAAAAAATACACTTAATGGGTGGTAGTTATCAAAATTGATTTTAAAAAACTATAAAGTCTCGGACATGTTTTGTACCATTTTCGTCGGAATGACCCTTTTGCACTGCTTGATATTGCTAAGGAACAATTACATTTATTGGAATAATTGAGAATAGACATTGCAAGATGAATATCAAACAGCCACAAAAAAAATTGATCGTCGAGTCAGAATGACTCAGACATGAATACCATCGTGTGATGTGTGACTATCACAGACACTAAAGTACATTTTGCATATGTTCTCCTTTCGCTCCAATAATCTATTTGGTGGTCCTTGGGGGTTACAGCCTCACTCCTCTCTCATGGTGGTTTTGAGTTCCTGCATTGTTTGGGGAGGAATGATTCTTCGTGAAACATGTCTGCCAATAGCATCCAACACATGTTCAATAGGATTTAGAACGGGAGAGTAATTTAGAATTTAGAAACTGCAATAGAAGATTTAAATACAAGATAGGGACAGCTCCGATTTTCAGAAACATTGCAAGCAGTGACTTACAGGTATAAGGGGCCAGGGGTGGCTTTCGGGCCCAGGGCCCCGCTAGTAGAAGGGCTCTACGTCCACTCAACTATTACTGGCGCGCTGTAATGAGATATAGTTCTTAAAAGCGATAACACAGGTACACACAAAAAAAAAAAAAGCATTTTTTCTTTGTTGACCATAATATTATAGCTGATTGTCGCTATATTTGGGGAACTGAGTCGAAATATGAACTTGATTTTTCTGTATCAGCTCCTCTTTTTATGTCAGAACTGCTGTTATGCCCAAAATGTGCAGTTTCAACTCCATCTCGTGCACTTCTAAAGTAAGTACAGGCTTCTGAAACCAAGATTTTTTTATGCATAGTCGCTCTATTGTCAGTCTTCAGTCCAGTTACTTAAAGAAAATTTGGTACTTACGTATTAACTCCACCGCAGCTACAGATGTGGCGGTTCATTTGACGTAGGTTTTTTTTTTGTGGGGGGGGGGGGGATTAAGTGCGTGCGTGTAGAAACAACAACCACAAGAAAAGAAAAAAAAAAAAGCCAAATCTGTTTTAACCGCCAAATATGTAGCTGCGGTGAAGTTAATACGGAAGTACCGAAAGATTCACTTGATGGGGTAAAAATCTTCCAAGTATAAAAACAAAACTTCAATGAAATAAGGTATTTGCAGGTTCTTGCCTAGCATATGGTCGCTTCTCCTGATGTGTGACAAGCTGAAACTTGTTAGATAACATTTACAGGGCCTGATTGAAACATTGTAGGATCCTATGCCAAACATTTTTGGGGGACGCTTAGTAGTCTAACCTTATAAATACAAACACATTCACGCAGAGGACTAGGAGTGGCGGTTTCAGGGGCATAGAAATGATTAAATAACTCGTTTAAAATATTTCCTGACATTAAGTTTTCTTTAAATGCCTCAGGAAAGCATAAAGCAAGGTAAATAAATTTAGAAAAAATATTTTTGGAAAAAAAAAATAGAACCGACTTCAGTTGGAAATTACTCTAAAAAGTAAAAAATAATTTTTTTCTTTGAACACCATCGAAACTACTTTTAAACATAAGTTTTGAAGTCGGCGCAAAAACGATAGGTATAAAATGATATTTAACCACATTTTGTCAACATTTTTTCAGAGAAGCCATTGAAAATTAATAGCAGAATATTTGTACTATTACACGAATGTGTGGTAATCAATGAAATGAATCCATTAAAATTTATATTTATAGTTGAATTATAGAATATATAGTAGTTGCATCTATACAATGAATCTATACATTGTTTTTGCGCCGACTTCAAAACTTATGTTTAAAAGTAGTTTCGATGGTGTTCAAAGAAAAAAATTATTTTTTACTTTTTAGAGCAATTTCCAACGGAAGTCGGTTCTATTTTTTTTTCCAAAAATATTTTATTTCATTCTTTTTAGTGTAAATGCACTTAAAATAATCAAAATATAGTTAAAAAACCATGCAGCTGCTCAAAAAAATCCTTGCAGACCTGTACTCGATCTCATTCCATGAGGAACTTCAACCCGACGCGTTTAACCACTTGCCCATCGGGTCGCTCATTGCAGTAAGGATTTACGATAGCACATATTGTTTTAAATAACATGAAATTTTAGTTTTTCGATTTCTTGAATTTGACGTAAATGCAAGGTATAAAATACAGAATTTTATAAAGGTACAAAAATTAACATAATTGATTGTGTATATAATTCTTGAAAAAATAATATAAGTGCCGCAAATCAAAAACCATTTATTGCCACAATCGATTCAAAGCCCCCAAAAAGGGCGCAAACGTCCATAAGAAAATTCTACAGCATCGAAGGACCCCATTGCCAATTTTGACAAAGATCCGACCAAAACTGTCATTTTGTACTATAAAAAAATACGGGGTAGATCCCCATGGGAGAATGTACCTGCATAATTACATTGCAATCATTAAATCATTCAAAAAGAAAAAAACATGCAGATGTTCAAAAAAATCCTTGCAGACCTGGACTCGATCTCATTCCATCAGGAACTTCAACCTGACGCGAATAACCACTTGACCATCGGGTCGCTCATTGAGTTACGGATTTACAATAGCACGTATTGTTTTAAATGACCATGAAATATTAGTTTTTGAATAATAACTTTTTTTCTAGTGAACAAATATCGTCATATGAGTACATGGTACCTAAGTTACACCATCTCCTATCGATTTGAAAAAATCGTTCAAATCGGTTCAGTAGATCAGATGTTGTGTGCGAACAAACAAAAAAGAAAGTATACGCTTTGAATTGAGAACCTCCTCCTTTTTTGAAGTCGGTTAAAAAATTCCCTAATTTTCTTACCTTATTTTTTCTAGAATAATATACTCAAACACTCTTGTTTTGGGACCTTAAAACTTGAGGGTCCAAAGCCACAGCCCAACTCCTCTGGTCTGTAATCAAGCTTTGAACAACTGTTGAACATAATAAAAATTAATATGCCATATCTAATATTTTGTTTGATCTGCGAATTTAACTCTAACCCGTGTTGTGTGTATTTTGCTATAATTTTATATTTTGGATATTTGAACTCCTAGGCACAAAATGGATAGCACATTTGAATTTTTTTGGAGATTTTTATGTTTATACAGTGAACTCTCACTTATGCGCCGGCCCAAGGGACCAACAGAAAAAGGCGCATAAGTGAGAGAGACGTATAAGTGAACAAGCCTATTTAAAAGTCTAAAATGCTATATAAGTTCTAATGAGAGCATGAATAAGAATGTTTCTATAGAAAATGGTCATATTACTACGGTTTGGCAACTACTGTAACCTAACTACAATGATAAGGAGAAAACAAAAATTGTAGCATACCTAGTCACAAACTGGTCCCTTTCAAACGATCCATAATAGATAATTATCCCTCTCCGAACTCTAGTTCATGTGGAAAAATGCCTTCCGTGAGCAATAAAAGCGAAAGATTAAAGAGGAAAGTGAAGAAAAATGCTCATTTTTTAGGAAAATAAGTTTAATTGTTTGCATTTTACGAAAAATTCGGCGCATAAGTGAAATATTTATCTTTAGAGCGACGTATAAACGAATGAAATTATCATTATTTTACTATGAAATGTTCCGGGACCACTGAAAATCGTCGTATAAGTGAAAAAAGCGCATAAATGAGGCGGTGTATAAGTGAGAGTTCACTGTATTATGCTAGAATTTATCTCTGTGAAACCAATCTCATCGATGTTTTAATGAAATACAGGGGGTTCCGGTTTCAACATGCAATGCCTTTTTTTTCTCAATTGTTCCTTCTAGATGCAATCCAATAGCAAAAATGCTCAAAATGAAGAACAGAGTAAAGGTAATGAAAGTTTAAAGCGAAAAAAAAGTAAAACAATACGAAATCTAACTTGTCATACGGACAGATCCTCTAACTTATATTTAGGGAAAAAATCTCAATTGAAAATAATTTCAACCGAGAAAAAAAAAAATTGAGATTAAAACTAGAGGAGATATTCGAGTTCAAAGTTTTCACGGCCTGTGTGGAAAACGAGATCGGAACGTATCTCCCTTTCAGTAGAATAACCGATTCTCATTCTACTAAAGTCACTGTACTTCTATTAGCTGACATAGCTCCCCAAAAACGGTGTTATTGGCAGCGAGTGTAAAGTGATGTAAGTCACAAAACGTTGATCTCGCCGAATATTGGTCGTTCTCATGTTAAACATTTGTATTTGAGTTTTTTTATACGCTCTTTATTTCCCTAACAATAAGTTGGGGGACCTGGAGTAAATATGAAAAGTTAGATTTCGCATTTTTTTTTTCTGTTTTTTTAGCTTGAACTTTCAAGATTTTAACTCTGCACTTCATTTTGAACATTTTTGCAATTGTATGTGTGCATCTGTTGAGGAGAACGGTTGAAACAAAATAAAGGTATTGCAGGTTGAAACAGAACACCCAGTATAATGTTAGCTATGAGTAATGGGGGAGTTTCCTTCAGTCAAAAGTACTACTTTTTGTTCCTGAAACTGATAGAATGATATAAAAAAATAACATGTGCCCGGAAAATACTTTAATTTCCCCAACAGTTTATTTTTTATTAATTTGTTTAAATACCCTACCTTCAAAACGGGGCGTGGTTTTTGTGACGTCAGTGGAGCACCTACCAGCTCTCTTTCCAATAATAACACCATTTTGCTTGACTTGAGTTGTCCAAATCGGAGGAATCGGTGACGTCACGACCTTCGTCATCTCACTACAACCAATTAGATTTCGCGCTTACGTGCACCACTGACGTCATGCGCAGATGTTTTTTTTCCCCGAATAGCATCTGCGCACCGGTTAAAATAATTCATAAAAAATATATAACTGCGTCAAAAAAATAAGAAAATTGTCAATTCCTATGTTTTGACGCATGTTCTTTTGGAAAAAAATACTTTTGAAATTTCGGAAACTCCCCCATTGTCACATATTTGAACTACCCCTTTCTGCTCAATAAATATAATAAAAATCTTAAAAGTATTTGATTTTAATAAGAATGACTGTCTTGGGATACAAAACACTTTAATTTCGAAATTATACATTGTATTAAAGGGGTAGCCAACCTTTTGGGAAGAGTGTTACTTTTTAGAGAAAAAAAGTTCGGCTTGCGTTTTTCCATTTCTTTTTTCAACAGCGCTGAAAACTATAAAAAGGGAAAAAATGTTTTTATGGGCTGATTGTATGTAATTTTTACGCAAATAGCACATTTTTTTTTCTGTTATATTGTATAATGGCGAAGGTCAGCACAGGACAAGCTTGTCAATTTAGAACTAATACAAAATACGATCTAGAGTTCATATTTTGTTTAAACTACTATACTTTTTACTATACTACACTGCAACCTTTCTTGACAACAACATCGAGACGTCAGCGTGACGTTTGCGTGACGTTAGCCTATGAAAAACGAGCTAGATAAAACGTCACAGCCTACTTGGCGAATTGGAGGAGATCGCTGATTGCTTGTGAGCTCTTATTGGCTCCGCCCGTAGTGACGTTCAGTGTCAAGTTAAGTTGCATTCTAGCATAAAGAATTTGCAACGGAAAACAAATTTAAGTAATAAGCCCAAAGAGCTGTTTGATGAATACCATTTTTTTTTTACATAAAAAGCTCTTCTTCCAAAATAATTTTCAAACAATGTAACAAGATGCGTTAACCTTGCAATGCTCTCTATCTGAGCTAACAAAATAAACTTTTATTCACTCTACTTTCTTAACTCCAATTACATTCTTAAGTTCTTTGAAAATATCCATTGTGGTCAAAAACGACATTTTTAAGCTCTTAAAATTTTGCAATTGAGACTATTTGGCACTAAACAAGACTATTTTTTGAAATTTGAAAGTTATTACTCGTGTAACACACAAATATGTTTCTCTCGTGCACTACACATTCTGTTCTATTACTGTTTTTTACATATTATTACAAATCTTGTAAATAGTTGTTGATTTTCCGGCCTTGCACCATTTCACTAGTTTCGGTTTTATCTGGCGACATGTTGCAAAAGTATCGAAGATATCACTTTTATCACTTGTATACCGGCCTTGTAACGTTTTGTAGTTTTTACACTTGCCCTACATTTAATAAGCATGAAGACATTTTCGCGCTGAGTTGTAATACCGTGGGTTTTTCTTTTTATCACTAGAATTTTCTTGAATGGATTATTTAAGTTTGTGAATGAACAGAACACTCCGGATTTTGCTAGAACGTTGTAGAAATTTCCTTCCGAGTATAAATAGCTATCCAACTGCCTTGAACACAGTTAGTTAGTTTTTCTCAGATTTGATTTCTGAGAAGCTCGTTTTATTCGCTTGGGCGAATGGTTGTTTTGCTTTTGTAATTTCTTAATTACTGTTCACGTTAGATACGTGGTGCTGAGCTACTGTTGAGAGTACAGTGTACTGTTTGCTACCTAATTGCTGGATGTTTAGCAATTGTTTCCTGTTCCTATTGTAAATAAATTTATAGTTACTTCCTCAAGAGTGGAATGATTATTGAAGAAAGTTGAAGGTGCTACGGACTCGTTACAATATATTTTAAATGTGTGAATGAACTTGTTTGATTAATAATAAGTTAAACAAATTCTATTTCTTGAAGTCTGAATGAAATGAGGCCTTGGCAAATTTCCAGTGAGCAACATTATATGCTTTTTTTGCGGCCTCAAGAAGTTCTCTTAATATTTCCACTTAATATTTCCCCTTGCCACATTGTGGTACGCGTGCCATCCTTGTATTATAACATGGGTAATGTTTTACTTCCCTTTCTGGAACATAATTCAGGTCTACATCAGTACTATAATTTTCAAGACCCTGATAATGAACATCACATCACTATGAGGTTTGTCCGGAAAGTACGTATAAAAATTGAATAGCAACTTTATTTTTCAATTATTCCGGTATTACAACATGGTCTCCTTCAAAGTACTCTTCCTGAGACAAAATACACTTCTGGAAACGCTGTTTCCACTGTTGATGACATTGCTGAAAGTGTTCAGTTGCCTTGTCGTTTCTGCTTTGATGGCTTCCACATCTCCCAAGTGCCGCCCCCGAAGCACCATTTTGCATTTCGGGAACAAGAAGAAGTGACAAGGGGCTAAATCGGGTGAATAAGGCGGGTGGTCAGTCACGGTGATTGAGCTTCGGGCGAAAAACTCACGCACAACGAGTGACGTGTGTGCGAGGGCATTGTCGTGATGAAGGATCCACCTGACCTCTTGTGCCAGATCTGGTCGAACTCGAGTCACACGAGCTCTGAGACGTCTCAAAATTTCAACGTAAAAATCAGAGATGGAAAAAAGGGTTACCTTCAACCAGCGACCACGCACTCAAATTTACACGTAGAGCGTTTTAACTTGAACTGAGGGTTGATGGGATTGTCTATAACAGTGATGCAATCTGCCGGTGGCTGCCAATTAGTAAATAAGGTTTTTATTCAACTTTTATACCCATTTTCCGGACAAACCTCGTGAAGTCAGGTTTTAGTAGAAGGATCTTTAGACTTGGACGAGCTCAGTTTTAAGGAGGTTGAAAAAGTGGACGTTTTTGGAATGGCATAACGCCAACAATTTTTATCAGCACAAACTCCTCTTCCTTATTTTAATAAATGGAATCGTTTAAACCTCGAACGATCGGAGATTTTTTTTTCTACCAGAGCCTGCTTATTTAGCCTCAAAAGGTTATGTCGATATTGTTATCAACGCTTAATTTGCATGAGAGTTCACGTAAGCTCAGTCACTGCCCTTTTTTAGCATTCTTTCCTGTTTTAATGCAAAATAAAGATGAAATAAGTATTAAAAGCGGCTTAGTGCATCTCAAAAAAATCACCGAGCACCGAGTCCATAAAAAGATCAAAAATAAATAAACATCGAATAATTAAAAAATAAAAAGTAGGGTTTTGTGATGCGGAAAATATGCGTCTGTCTTTATCTGTCGATCTGTTTGCCCCCCTCCCTTCCCGCCGCCCAATAACTTTTGAATGAATAGTCTGATAAAAACAAATTTTTTTTTTTTTTTTTTTTGCTCAAAAGATCTCGGCGAGAACACCTCATTCCCATGTTTGACTTTGTGGTTTGAACAACTTTTTGTCCAATTTTTATTAGTTAAAAAACTTTGTGTCCCCCAAATTACTTTTGAGTGAAAAATCCGATTCAACAAACCTTTTTTTGTCCAAAAGATATCGGTGCGGACATACATTTGCTGTCTTATATAATTAAGATAATATTGATTAGAAGCTAGAATGTCGAAGTTGGTATATGGCAAAGTAGGCTCGTTTAGTTATGTACGGAGCTTCTTGTTAAGTTTACGTGATTTTTTTCTAAGTTAGAAGGAATCCAAGCCATTTTCGTATAAAAGCAAACTCTGAAGCTTCGATGCTTTCGTTATAAATTAAGCTATGCCTATTGCTATTATAAACAAAGCAAGAGAACCACGCTAGGTTAGTTCTTGAGTGCCTGTGGCGGTCTAAGAGTAAAAATGCATTGGGTACAAGGAGGGAGTTGCTCCCGGAACTGAATATTTCTTCTCCTGTGACTCAGTCTGCTTCATCAACATTTCAGCAAATATATGGTCCGGCGTAGGGAATACTATGATATAAAAGAACCAGAACTTCGAAACAAATTGGAAAATTTTACTGAAACAAACATTGAAACAAAGAAAAATGTATGACACTCCCCATTCTATTCATGCCATTTATTGGTTTTGAATGTGACACCATACAACTATGACAATCTGTATATTGTCAGCGTCATCATCATACAGATGGTCACCATCACGTTCAGCGCATTCCTCCAGACATCAAATGTCAGCGGCCATCACCCGATCCAGCCTGTTTAACGGGATCACATTCACAGCTGTACTTATCCTTTACTTGAGTACTCGTTCTCCTACCATGACTGAATGCAAGGAGATCAGCCACGGTAAAGTCACAGCTACAGCTATGGGGGAGATTCACATTCGGTAGTCTGGTGAACAGGTACCGGTCCGCAGAAGCATTTAATCGATCTTAAGAGTTTTTAACTGAGCAGTTTATAAAATGCCCCAACTGAAAGAAATTTGAATTTCGTCACCTCGAATTCAAATTATGTTTTTCGGTATGACGAATTGAGAGTACGCGTGTGTGGGCGTATTGCGTCGCCGTGTATGTGCGTGTAGGCGTTCGTGCGTGTGTACTCCTTGTCCAGTATGTCCTGCATGGTAGTGAGTGGGACTGCTGCAGACTCCTTCTTGCTGATCCATCATGTCCTGCATGGTAGTGAGTAGGACTGCTGCAGACTCCTTCTTGCTGATCCATCATGTCCTGCATGGTAGTGAGTGGGACTGTTGCAGACTCCTTCTTGCTGATCCATCACGTCCTGCATGGTAGTGAGTGGGACTGCTGCAGACTCCTTCTTGCAGATTCATCATGTCCTGCATGGTAGTGAGTGAGACTGTTGCAGACTCCTTCTTGCTGATCCATCATGTCCTACATTGTAGTGAGTGGGACTGTTGCAGACTCCTTCTTGCTGATCCATCATGTCCTGCATGGTAGTGAGTAGGACTGCTGCAGACTCCTTCTTGCTGATCCATCATGTCCTGCATGGTAGTGAGTGGGACTGTTGCAAACTCCTTCTTGCTGATCCATCATGCTCTGCACGGGCCCCCTGCAAGAGTTGAGGTTTCAGAGACGTTGTCAGACTGCCAATTCGAAAAAAAAAAAAGGACTACACGAAGTTTGAAGTCCAAAAAGAAAACATATCGCTGCTTGAAATGAACAGTGGCATATCTGCAAAAATCGATTTTTTTTTTTTTTAATTTTATCAAAAAATTCATTTTTTTTACTCTTTCTTCTGGTAATATCGGCATATCTCTAGTTTCAAAATATCACGCAGCAATCGCTAGTGTCGTTGTGCATAGTTGGTATTTTGGCGCGCTTCTCCTAGTAAACAACGACACAGCAGCCATTGCGTCAGTTCTGAAGAAGTGCTTGGAGGAGAAACATCTATATCTCTATAAGTAGATTCGGCATAAGTACCCTTAATAGCATTTTTCTTCTATGTTTATTCTATTGTGCAAAAGCTTTGAAACGCTCTCTTGAAAAGTAGTGTTTTGCAAATATGCCACTGTTCATTTCAAGCAGCGATATAGCAATTCTGTTCCTCCGAAGCAGAACGACGTCAGTCCAAAAATGGCGATTTTCACTTTATTGCTACATTGTATGTAGAATCTCATCCCTCATCGACCCATGAGAACGTTATTCTATGAAACAAATTCCTTTACAATTATTTAGCAGCATTAAAGGGGCGCGAATCCCATCCTTTACATGTATCCGATAATCGTTTTCGCTCTCTACTGAAAAGTTACGAAAATGGACTTGGGTTAGTCTGGTTCTGAGGTACAGAATTTACCATTGCTAAAAAGAAGAGAGAAAACATAATAATATATCCTATACGACATCTTTTGCATGAATTGTGTGATTAATTTTCTTACTTTTCCATGGTTTTCCAGCAATGTTTATTTCTTATGCATAATCATTGAAATAATTACCCGCCTTATTTTTAATTGACTTCAGCAAAGAAAGAGGTTATTCAATTCGTCGGAGATTTTTTTTTCTTTTTGTATGTCATAAGATTGCTCGAAGACGCCCAGACCGATTTCAAAAATTATTTTTTTGTTTGAAAGGGTTACACTTTCAATTGGTCCCATCGGCTCGTGGTCCGGGTTTCATAAAGGGAACCTGCAGAAATCGATCGAAATAGAAATCGTGGCACAATAATCGTAATAATGACAATTTTGAACATAAGCCTTCTCTTGATTATATAATAAAATTCATTTCTGCGTTGTTTTGGATTATCTATAGATAGATATAAATCAATGTCCTGAGATAATATATATGTAGGGTCGGTTTGTGTCTAGGGTGCCCGGCCGCCGGTTCGCAGGAATAATGAGAGCGTCGTCAACATCACAAAACATTTATTACGCCGCACAACACATAGTACAAACAGGCGCGTACGCTTGCGCTTCGAGGAACACATACGGAAGAGAGCTCCTTAGATCTGTCGGTGCATGGCCGCACTAGATCTATACTCACTAGAGGGCGGCGTTGCGCGCCCTCTTGAGTGTTGCCACTTATACCTATATGTGTGTGTGTGTGTGTGTATATATATATATATATATATATATATATATATATATATATATATATATATATATATATATACATATTTTTAAATAGAAGTATAAAATCTTGCGAAAAAAATCTGTTAAAAACTGAAGTAAAGATAAAATTCCCAAAAGACCCTGGGGCCTTCATCAGGGGGACCCCCCTAGGGTAGGGAAAAGTGGAGTGAGATGTTTCTAGCAAGTTGCAGGCAAATCGCCTAAAAATATGCAACTTTTAGCCCCCGACATCTCACAAACAAGCAGTAGGTCACTAGAAGTCCAATTCATTTATGCATATACACGAGAGAATACAATTCAAAAGACACTATATATAATCAATAAAATTCAAATAGAACAGATGACATGAAATTACAATAAATACAAAAAAAGAACTTTCAATCAACAATGTAAGAACTACCAACCTGAGGCTTTTTCAATGCGCTACTGATAAGACTGTTGGTCAAATTCGAGGGGTAGCAGTTTTCAGTTAAAGTTACAATTAATTGTCTTATTGCTGAGTCTAGATTTGACTTATTGTTGCAATTTTTTTTTTGCATTGTTGATTGAAAGTTCTTTTTTTGTATTTATTGTAATTTCATGTCATCTGTTCTATTTGAATTTTATTGATTATATATAGTGTCTTTTGAATTGTATTCTCTCGTGTATATGCATAAATGAATTGGACTTCTAGTGACCTACTGCTTGTTTGTGAGATGTCGGGGGCTAAAAGTTGCATATTTTTAGGCGATTTGCCTACAACTTGCTAGAAACATCTCACTCCACTTTTCCCTACCCTAGGGGGGTCCCCCTGATGAAGGCCCCAGGGTCTTTTGGGAATTTTATCTTTACTTCAGTTTTTAACAGATTTTTTTCGCAAGATTTTATACTTCTATTTAAAAATATGTCTGCTACCAGTTTCAAAGAGCTGCCATAGGCGCCTTTTGACCTGTGTGGTGAAGTTTATTTTTCTGTTCCATTTGATTCTTCAACCACTTTGTTTATGTTAATATATATATATACATATATATATATATATATATATATATATATATATATATATATATATATATATATATATATATACGTATATATATATATATATATATATATATCAACGCACAGCCAATACCGCTGAAGCCTCAGGCTTAAAACTTGGCAGGCATGTCCACAAGATTAGGAAAGTATCCACTAAGAAAGGAGTTTTCGAAATATCAATTAGTTCGGGAGAAATTAATTAAAACCCCTTAATTTCTGTCAAACTAAAAACAATTAAAGTTTAAATCCCTTTTTTTCGAAGGCTTTCCTTCATTTAAATCATTATTCAGTACTTCATCTCAACTTTTGGCCGATGGCGAATTTTCAATTTGATATGATTTTTGTTTTCACGTAGTTCTTTGAGGCTTTTTTCAGGTCAAATAATAATGTTTATGTCTTTTGCTTTCACTTTTTTAAAACTGGAAACGACGTTTTTAAGAACATCACAAATACAATATCATGTACACACCGATAGATCTATATGGATGGCCTGCGTTTAAAAAAGAAAACCAATACTTTAAAAAGATTGTTAGTGACATTTAAACATTACCTCATTTCTGAAGTACATTTACACTAAAAAGAATAAAATAAAAATATTTCTGAAAAAAAAATTGTACCTACTTCAGAACTTCAATCGGCAAGTGCTCTAAAAAGTAAAAAATAATTTTATTCTTTGAACGCCATCTATACTAATTTTAAACATAAGTTTTGAAGTCGGCACAAAAACTATATGTAGAATGATGTTTACTGTATTCCGCCAACATTTTTCAAAGAAACCATTGAAAATTAACAGCTTTATATTTGTACCATTACATAAATATATGGTTGTGTCAATGTAGTGTATATACGAATGCGATTAAAGAACCTGGATTCATTGAAATTTATATTTATAGTTTCGAATGATTCTATTTGGTGTTTTTGCGCCGACTTCAAAACTTACGTTTTAAGGTAGTATCGATGGTGTTCAAAAAATAAAATTATTTTTTACTTTTTAGAGCACTTGCAGATTGAAGTTCTGAAGTCGGTACATGTTTTTCCTTTTTCAAAAATATGTTAGGGCCATGCTCCACATCAGCGTAAAACGCGACCGAAACTGAAGGCAGAAACCGAAAATCCGGGTACTTTCCATAGGAACATCATTGAATCCATTTTACGCTTCTGCCTATTTTTTCTACTTAACGTCGATGTGGAGCATGGCCCTTAATGTTTAACATTTAAATATTTTTGTAACTGCTTCAACACTAAGCAAAGTTTTATTCACGAATTTATTAAGCCATTTATAAGATTTGCTATTTGGAAAAAATAAAGAAGTACATGAAGGTAATCAAGTCAAAAGTTTTTTTTTTCTTTTTTTTTTTCGAATAAGCAAAGAAGAAAGAAAAGTAAAGAAACAAAGAAAATTTAAATAACTTTGGAAAAATAAAAGAACAACATCCGGCCTCTTTTTTTTTCCTGTCAGCGAGTAAAAACAGGTTGAGAAACACTGGTCAAGGGGAAATAAAAGGGTTTTCCTCCACATATTTTCTCTTCTTGTTTCTACTATTTGTCGCAGCATAAGTCTTATTAAAGGCGGTGAACTTCGGCATTACCATACTATTCCTATAAACATACTGAAATATGTTTCTCGATGGTGAAAGAAAAAAATGGCTTTTTGCACATACAGTGCCATTAAGAGAAAAACTATTTTCTTTGGCAGTAATAATTCGTTCAAGTTACATTTTAATAAAAACCGCACCCTCATTTCAAAATTTCCAGTGAATTTCGGAGTTAAAAGCTTTCCTTAATGAAGAGAAGTAGCTGTTTTGAACGTAGCGGAGGTGAGTACTGTCTAATCTTTTATCGTAAAACCTTCCTCGCATTTGGGCATGCCTGAGGTCTTTTCGGATTTTCTCAAAATAGGGGGGAAATGCGAAGTAACATTCAACAGGAAGTAAGAAGCCAAAGCACCGGCTAGTGCGTCTCTTTATCCTATCACCCCTTTTTAAATGGAGGCGATCGTGACAGCCAGGCGCGCAATACGCAGACAGACAGTAAATGCAAGTTTTAACAAAATGCATGCATTTACCATCACATAATTACTCAAGAAATCTCTGAATATCAGTACATAACTAGGGGCTAGTTTTATTTTATTTTAGTTTTTTTTTAGATTGAAACTTATTTTGAAAGTTTTTAAAA
>JAXGGA010021764.1:0-16057 GCA_038373865.1 Uloborus plumipes | reverse complement strand
CTTCTTCAAGCTAGGGAACGCACATTAGGAAATTTTGTTCAAAGCAACTCCCAATTTAACAGCAACTTCCGATAAAAAGCACCTGTATGCTATGTTGCCGTGCTAAGCACAAAAGTCGTATCTGCACTTTTTAAGAAAATTGAGTTATTTTTTTATCATCTAAAGAAAAATCGTCCTTCAAAAGTCACGATAGACCCCAGAGGGTACATACTTTTTTTGCTAAAATTTTTTTCTGCCTCAGCTGTTTTAATATGATCTTTATCTAAAATGACATCGTTCACAATCTCAAGAAAAAAAGCGAAGTTTTCAAAGTTATTCCCAGCTTCCCAGTTTATGTTAATTGCTGATTTTATTTCTTTTTATAAACTATCTTTTTAAATATTATATCCTAGGCCTACTATATAATGTTTAAAAAGATATTTTTATAAGAAGAAATAAAATCAGCCATGAACATAAACTGGGAAGCTAGGAATAACTTTGAAAACTTCGCTTTTTTTCTTGAGATTGTGAACGATGTCATTTTTGATAAAGATCACATTAAAGCTGTTACAGAACACATTTTACAATGGTTATGTGCTGCAATCTGTTAATAACGAATTGAAACAATACCAAGGTGCTAATTGAACACTGTTATTTGGTTGAATGTTCATTTTAGGGAAATTCAGACCCTTTTTTGGACTGTCCCTAAAAAGGGACGCTAGGCATTAATGCGTTAAGTCATTTGTGTCAACTGAACTTCATGCCAGAAAAGACAACATTTCTTTGGAGACACTGCTTTAACTGCAGTATTGAAACCTTCCCCGAAATGCAGCAATTAGCAATTTGCTTGAATTTCCGGCCTTCAACGAGAGACGTCTTTTCAACAAGACAGCTATATTATCTCGAATAATTGTTTAGATAGACATACAAAAAGAACCGCAGTCTGCCGGTTTAATAGGAAGAATTGACTATCATAACACATATGTTGCGATTGAAGAAACAATTTAATAAATGATAGCTGGAAGCGGTCGTTGCCCTTTCAGATGGGAAATTAGTGATGTGAGGCAATTTGTTTTTACTTAGTTAAAAAAAAAAAAAGTTATATGAAGTATAAAAATCCCGAAAATTTGAAATGAGAGAGAAACCACGGAATTTGGGGGGGGGGGGGGGGGAACAAAAAACTGAGAATTTTCAAAAAAAAAAAAATCTATTACAAAATTTTGAGTTTATTAGTACACACAAAACGTTAAAATTGACTGATTTAGCAAGGCGATACTAAATTTTATCAAAAGACACTCAAGTAATATGTTTTGTGAATTATGCAAGGTTAAGTTTATATATACTGTCTAGCTGCGTATTGCGTGCCTGGCAGTCACGATCGCTTCCATTTGAAAAAGGGGTGATAGGATAAGGAGAAGCACTTGCCGGTGCTTTCATTTCTTACTTCCTGTTGAATGTTACTTCGCATTTCTCCCCTATTTTGAGGAAATCCAAAGAGACCTCAGGCATGCGCAGATGCGAGGAAGGTTTTACGATAAAAGATTAGACAGTAGCGTACATTGGGGGAAGACGTTACAGGTTTCAAAGTTGTTTAATATAAAATAGCACATTGGTTTAGTTTTTAAAAATCTAATTTGTGAACAAAATATGAAGTTTATGCTTGGTAAAAAAAAAAAAAAAGTTTCATCATGAAAAGCATTTTTTTTTTTACCACCGAAAATTTATGATAACGAAACCTTTCCCATTTCGGCATATTACCCATAACTTAGGTTAAGATGCCGACAGGTAAATTGTGCTTAGAATAAGATGACTGTGCAAAATGTATGGAGCCAACTGCTGCAAACAAGGTGTTTTATTGAATCTCATTTTCCGACGTTTCGGTGTATTTTTATGGGTCTATGTTTCAAGTAAGATCATTTTCTTCTCTAGAACGTGTTTAAACGGTAAACCATCTACCTCTCTCCCCCCCCCCCCAAATATGACGTCTTGCCCCAAGGCATTAAACAAGACTTCGGGTACTCACCAAAACGGTAAGAAAGAAAACCAATATAAAAACACCCCTTAAGATAGTAGTAAAAGAAAAAAAAATTAACAGCAATTTGTCTACACTCTCAACGTACACACTCCTTCATTCCAGCTGACGGGCCTCTGTTTTGGTTGATGCTTGTGGGTGAAGCACATGACTCGGCATCGTCCCCAATACGGCGCCTTCGCCCAATCTACCCTATATTTCACACATATTACAAGTAAACAAGTATCGCGAACAAAAATTCAAAATTTTTTTGCCATAATCACTAGCATATTATGAGGAAATTTGCATCTTTCATTACTTTACTACTAAAACTTTTGAAGTCGAAACATTTGTGAATAATAAATTGAAAGGAATTATTATGCTTTGCATCGGCGATTTTTTTTGTTTCTGATCAATATGCAATGAACGCGGTATCTGGTGAATCTTAAAAACAGATAATTTTAAGGAAGGTAGTGAAAATAAGAAGTACATTACAACAGAAAAAAATTGAAAAAAAAAAAAAAAAGCAGAATCGTTCGAAACTCCAGATTTCAATTTAAATTTCCAGGGGAAGAATTCGTTTTACTGGTGAAAAAGTGGGAATTTTCGGAGCTTTGCGTCTCTAAATGGAAGCAAAGGAGTTTAACTCCAAAATTTAAAAACATGAAAATAACTGGTGGAAGAAACTCTTGTCTCTTTTGAGGCAATAAATGGTAATAGTAGATCTGCTAGGTGTTACTATACAGCATGATTTAGAAATTTTTTTCAAGGAAAGCTTGCTTAGGTTTTAAACTTCTTATCGCGTATTTTAATTTCAGAACGTCACATAAACCGGTTGCAAGTTTATTGTTGCTTTGTTTTTTTTTTATTGAGTTAAATGGCACTAGAGTTTACTCTGGCTATACAGCATCAAACTGTTGCTGCAAAATCGAAAAAGGTTCTATAAATTTGTTTAAGAAGTAAAAGTCATAAAACTAGGATTTTAAAAAGTTTTGCCCAAAATAAACGCATGGACGAAGTTTTGAATTTTGAATAAGGAACCAAAAGAATATGCAGAAAAAATATCGAGTTGAAAACAAGGACATTAGGAGGAGCACAAAATTTAAGACAGAAACCCTGTCTCTTAAATGTAGAATGGCATTACAGGAAGTATATACCCTATTAAGTCCTTCAAGATTGATGATGATTGGGACTGATTGAAGATAATTTTGAGCAAATAGGATTTAAAATTTCAGATTCAAAGCGAATATGCGACTCAGTTCAATTGACATTACATGTGTTGCATATAGGAGTGTCGAAACATTTTTATGGGTAAATCTATTACGACCTTTGACCTATGCAAAAACTTGTTTTCTTCTGGCGATCTTTAGCGACTTGAAACCCTTCTTCGAAGGATGGATGGAGTGCAACTTGTTTCGTTTTTCTCGATTCCGATCACACTATCAATTGCTGTTAAGCAGTCCAAAATACAAATTTTTACCCTTTATGCCCCGACGGAACTCAGAAGTATTATGAATCCTAAAGGAATCACACACTAGGGCCGTCCGTGGGTTTACTCGGGGTTCAACCGGGATAGGGCCCTGAAGAGCGCTCTGTTATTTTGGAACCAGAACCAAGGGTCGAGCAAACCCTTGGCCCAGCACTCCCAGAGGTATCGTTTCACTTGGAGGACTTTGTGACCACGACATTTTTGACGTCCTCTAGCCACCATTAATGAAGACAGTGGATCTTTGATCGGCTGGGATCGAACCCAGGTCCCTCTGGTCACGAGTCCGACGCCTTACCGATCGGGCCACCACGGCCCAAATCCTAAAGGGCTGGAACCATGCTGGTACTTGAAAGTACCAATCCTTGTACTTTGCTGAGAGGTCGACAGATGGTGATCGAGCTGTGATCAAAAACCGTGTTCTTAGGGGGCCTAAAGCGTAGGGGCTCTTAAATCCTACTGATTGTTAAATTTTTTTACTCGTTATATATGTTGTTTGATATATTTTCAACTAAAAAAACAAAATGAATGTCAAAAAATTCATTGCTAACTTAATTTGGGACACAAAGGGTTAACCCATTAATGCCTAGCGTTCCTTTTTAGGATGGTCCAAAAAAGGGTCTGAATTTCCCCAAATGCACATTTCAACCAAATAACAGTGTTCAATTAGTACCTTGGTACTGTTTCAATTCATTATTAACAGATTGCTCATCACATAACCATTATAAAGTGTGTTCTGTAGCAGTTTTAATGTGATCTTTATCAAAAATGACATTGTTTCACAATCTCAAGAAAAAAGGCTAAGTTATTCCCATCTTCCCATTTTATGTTAATTGCTGATTTTATTTCTTCTTATAAAATGTCTTTTTAAATATTATATCGTAGGCAGAAAAAAATTAAGTAAAAAAGTATTTACCCTCTGGGGTCTATCGTAACTTTTAAGGGACGATTTTCTTTTCTTAATAAAAAAATTATTTTTTGCATAATATTTTTTTTATTATTTTTCCTGTCCATTAAACACTGTTTTTAACCAGTATACAAAATATCTTTGGAAAAAAAATGTCAGGCATTAATGGGTTAATGTCTTCAAGAGGAACACAATCATCGACATGAGCTCTTGTAGCCTTGGCAGCTTTATCAGTTGCCTCATTGTTTGCAATGCTAACATGTCAAGAGATCCAGCAAAAGAGCATTTGAAAATTATTATATTTTGTAGATTATTGTACAAGTATTTATTTTTTTGAAAAGGACTTCAATTTACCATGTTTTAAAACAGACCAAAAATTAAAAAATAATATATCTAAGCCACACGTAGATTTAAATTTTCGTAAAGATTGTGAACTGTTACAATTTATCTGGAAAATTAGGTACCGTAAAATAGGGTGTATAGGAACAGCGGGGTCAATCAGAACAAAACTTCCCGACCGTACAAAGAAATTCTTCATAAATATAATATTGGGTATTTTTCGCCATTATTTTTTTTTAGAAAGGTGAGATCATAGGAAATAGGAAAAAATTACTTTTGTCAATCTGGCAAAGTTACTGGCTTCTAAGGAGGGCTGCACGTAAAATGCTAGAAAACATCACATTTTCATAGACAGCAAAACTTCATGTGCAAGAACAAACCTTCTTATACTTTAAAACTAAGAGTGGTATGTTTCAGTTATACATGTATCTGAACAACATAATACCACATTAGAATTTACATTTTTTATAAATTGTGTCATAAAAATGAAGAATTCTGAAAAATGCCATAGGAAAAAAAAATTGCGGGGTGAATCGGAGCACTTTGTTCTGTTGTTCCAATTCAAACTTATTTGAAGTAAACTGTTTGAAAAATCAAGATTCTAACCCCAATTCTTCTAATCAAGACAAGGACAAGGATTTATTACTGTTTATCTCTTCTAGTGAGCAACTAGATCTTAGAATAAGAAAAAGTTGCAGATTTCAAACGAGCTTTTCTCCAGGACACTTCTTTTTACTTAAAATACGAGGGGGAAGTTATATAGACTTTATTATAGCAAAAGGCCAGCTCACAGACAGTGATGAATAAGTGAAAAAATCTTTCAGGACAATCTCCGAAACCCAGAGATTTGAAGAAACTAAAAAAAAGGCAGATATCATCCCAGAAGATGTTATGAAAAAACTTAAGCCAAGTCACAATTGCTAGTTTTAAGGACAAGTACATATTTGTGGACGACATGAGTGACTTCCATTATGTTAAATCTTTGTATTTCAATTCAAAAGCATTTCTTAAAATTACTTTTCATTTTTCATAAGTAAATTTTTTTGAATTTTGACAAATTATAAACGTTTACTGGTATTGAAATTATACTTTTATTTGACAGTAATTAGCTGTTCTTATTCTCCCCCATCAATATTACTCATGTTTGTGAGAGCTATTACAGGTTAAATGGAAAAAAACAAATTTTACCATGTGTTCCTATTGACCCCTATCAGCGGGGTGATTCGGAACACCCATAATTTCCTATATGTTTTAATAATAATTGCTTGGAATATCAAAAGTAAAGCTAGACCAAACTTTTTACCCAAAAAATCAAATAAAAAAAATCTTTTAGCTGCTTTTTTTACAATCAAAGCTGAAAAGTGTTCCGATTCACCACATTTTACGGTATTGCGAATTTCTAATACGTGTCAAAATACTTGAATGATTAAAAGAAAAAAAACCGAGGGCTCGAGAAAAATTTAATAGTTGCATTAAAATTGACCTGACTAATTTATTGCACTGCAAATAATATTAACTGATGCCATAAGCTTTTTTTTACAAATTGCAGTTCACGTTCTAATTACCTTGGAATATTGGAAACAAAATTATGTTTAGAAAAGTTATACATAGAAAAATTAGAGGTCCCTTCAGATATTTAATAAAAATTGGTGTGAGCATTTTTTCGTCTGTATATATATGAGAGGATTTATGCAAAAATGTTAATCAAAATTAGAATAAATATATAATTAATTGTTAATTAATTAATTTGATTATAGAATATCGCATTGTCATCCGGTCTGGGGTTACATACAAAATTTCGAAAGAATCTGATCACAAGAAGTGGGTGAAAATCGAATTGCAAGATCCCAACAGAGCAGGCATACACAAAACTAAGTTAGCAAAAACATGGTAAAGAGATATGACTCCATCGCCAAAGGTTGGATGTTGTAATTGAAGAATAACTTTCGCTGAACTCATTTAGTTTGTGTATATTGTTTTAGGTAGAATGACCAGTGAATGAATACCTAAGCGAATTTTCAATTTCAAAAATTTATAGCTTCTTTAAAATGTGTAGCATTTTCCACAGGACAGTACACTGTAAAAATGACTGTCGTTTTTACAGTATAATACAGCTAATTTTATTGTAATAAACTGCAAAAATTGCAAATTTTACAATAATAAACTGTAAAATTGCTAACTTTGCAGTACTAACAGTAATAAACTGTAAAATTGATAATTTTAGTTTATTACCATGCATTCTACAGTTTTAAACTGGCACCTTTGCTGCCAGTATTATACTGTTATTTTTACAGTATAATACAGCTAAATTTTACGGCAATAAGCTGTAAAATTGCTAACATTACAGTAAGAAACTGTAAAATTGCTAGCTTAACAGTTTATAACTGTGCATTTTACAGTTTTAAATTGGAACCACGGCTGCCAGTATTATACTGCAAAAATAATTTTTTTTTTTTTTTGCAGTGTAAAGACATTTTAGCAGATACATGTGATTATCTAAGAACAATTGGGTGAGCTTTCAGGGTTCTGCATCAAGTTTTATGGTTGGTTAATGCCAAGAAAAAGGGCCCAAACCCAGTGAATGAGCACCCTGAACAGCGGACCAATATGGCAATTCCTAGTCACTTTCTTTCTCTAAATGTGTAGAAAGAAGTTACTTCTATTGATTGACCCGAGAAAAATGTTTAATAAAATATTTTTGGAAAAAAAAATAGAACCGACTTCAGTTGGAAATTGCTCTAAAAAGTAAAAAAATAATTTTTTCCTTTGAACACCATCGAAACTACTTTTAAACATAAGTTTTGAAGTCGGCGCAAAAACGATAGGTAAAATGATATTTAACCATATGTTGCCAACATTTTTTCAAAGAAACCGTTGAAAATTAAAAGCAGAATATTTGTACCATTACACGAATGTGTGGTAATCAATGAAATGGATCCATTAAAATTTATATTTATAGTTGAATTGTAGTTGCTTATGATTCTATATATTGTTTTTGCGCCGACTTCAAAACTTATGTTTAAAAGTAGTTTCGATGGTGTTCAAAGAAAAAAATTATTTCTTACTTTTTAGAGCAATTTCCAACTGAAGTCGGTTCTATTTCTTTTTCCAAAAATATTTTATTTCATTCTTTTTAGTGTAAATGCACTTAAAATAATCAAAATATAGTTAAAAAACCATGCAGCTGTTCAAAAAACTTGCAGACCTGGACTCGATCTCATTCTATCAGGAACTTCAACCTGACGCTTTTAACCACTTGACCATCGGGTCGCTCATTGAAGTAAGGATTTACGTTAGCACATATTGTTTTTAAATAACATGAAATTTTAGTTTTTGGATCATAACTTTTTTTCTAGTGAACAAATATCGTCATATGAATACATGGTACCTAAGTTAACCATCTCCTATCGATTTAAAAAAAATCGTCCAAATCGGTTCAGTAGATCAGATGTTATGTGCGAACAAACAGACAAAAAAAACATATGCTTTGAATTGAGAACCTCCTCCTTTTTTGAAGTCGCTTAAAAATTGAAAGTAAATGTAAGTAATTTGAATTGTGGGAGAAGGAGTTAGAGTAAGACTTGGAAAATTGGTGCAAGTTTTTGCTTTTCATGGAAAATAATTTTCAACTAAAGTGGACTCTTTAGCTTTTTCCAAACACCACAAATCAAAATCTTATTTTTTTTAAATGTGTGTCACTTTAATGATCGTTCATACCCCCTCCCCCTCGCAGTGCAAAAAAAACATTACACAGCGGATTTTTCCCAATAACTCAACAATCATGGTATTTGATACATTTTATTTGTTTGTAATGATGTTTTTTAGTCACAACCAATATGAAAATCACAAAAAATAGTTACTTTAATTTTTCACATATATTTATCATCTTCAGAATTTTTGACTTTTAATTTTACCTTGAATTTGACGTAAATGCAAGGTAGAAAATGCAGAATTTTATAAAGGTACAAAAATTACCATAGTATAATTGATTGCAGGGTGTAAAAAAATCAATGATTTTTAAAAAAATAATAAAAAAAATCGGATTTTTTAAATTTAAATCAGATTTTTTTGATTTTTTTCAAAAAAAATTAGAAACTTCAGTTATTAATTAATTTTTATTTGTGACCCACTTATCTTTAAGTTTTTAAAAATACAAAAACACCTTTGAAGTAAAGCTTCACCAGTAAGAAACCCAGAAAAAAAGTGCTAGGAGCAAATCTGAAAATAATCCTGTCTACTAGCTAGGATAAAAGTCAAATGGGGCAGGAAGCTCAACCCAATCCTCACTTCATTCAGGCACCCCCTCTTAATTTTGCTTTTGTTTTGTAAAGCTGGAATATGTTCGATTTCAGCCACTAATAAAGACTGCCCCCCCCCCCCCCCAGTTGCTAATGCAAGGCATAGAAAATTCATCTTCTGTTTGGTTGTTTTTGTTTCTTTTCACTGAAAGTATATCACACACATTCTATCTTGTCCCTCATCCCTCAATTCACTCTTTACAACACCTGCCTTGCACCAGCATGTATTTTCTTTATTTCACATATTAGACAACAAACAGCACTATTTGTGCATACATATTATTTGGACTGCAACCTTCCAGCATCTGTGGAGGGGGGATGAGTAGGATTACTTTTCCATTTATTAGATGGAAATCAAAGCTCTAAAAGAAAATGGTAAAAATAATGAAATTGGGATTGTCAAAGAGAATTTTTTAAGGATTAAAATAAAAAGTGATTTAAATCAATGATTTTTTTAAAAAAATCAATTGATTTAAATCGCGATTTAAATCACTGATTTAAATCAGTTGATTTAAATCATTGACACCCTGATTGATTGTGTACATAATTTTTGAAAAAATAATATAGGTGCCGCAAATCAAAAACCATTTATTGCTACAATCGATTAAAAGCCCCCAAAAATGGCGCAAATGTCCATAAGAAAATTCTACAGCATCGAAGGACCCCATTGCCAATTTTAACAAAGATCCGACCAAAACTGTCATTTTGTACTATAAAAAAATATGGGGCACATTCCCATGGGAGGATGTACCTGCATAAGGACATTACAATCATTAAAATCATTAAAAAAAAAAAAAAAAAAAAAAAAAAAAACATGCTGCTATTCGGAAAAATCCTTGCAGACCTGGATTCGATCTCATTCCATTAGGAACTTCAACCTGACGCGCATAACCACTTGACCATCGGGTCGCTGATTGAAGTAGGGATTTACGATAACAGATACTGTTTTAAATGACATGAAATGTTAGTTTTTCGATCATAACTTTTTTTCTAGTGAACAAATATCGCCATATGAGTACATGGTACCTAAGTTGCACCATCTTCTATTGATTAAAAAAAAAATTGTCCAAATCGTTTCAGTAGATCAGATGTTATGTGCGAACAAACAAAAAAAAAAAAAAGTATACGCTTTGAATTGAGAACCTCCTCTTTTTTCGAAGTCGGTTAAAAAAATTATTTCTTCATAAATGCTACGAGGTGTTCCTTCATTGGTAGATCTACCCAACCACTCACTTTTTGTGATTTGATTTTGCACGTTGTGACTGTGACCACTGTGACTCGCAGTGATGCACCTGTAACTTTACCGTGAAATGTTTCTGAATAATTACAAGTGATATAAAGAAATGTTAATGCTACAGTCGAGCCCGCTTAATGGAATAGCCATTTTGACCCGAGAAAATACTGTAATAAGCGGGATATTCCATTATTTAGGATCAAAATGATGCACTTTAACGGCTTGGTGCGTTGAAAAGGTATTATATTAAGCAGGATATTCTTTTAACCGATATTCCAATAAGCGGGCTCGGTTGTATTTAAACAGCATAAAGTTTACTTAACCCATTAATGCCTGACTTTTTTTCCAAAGATATTTTGTATACTGGTTACAAACAGTGTTTAATGGACAGGAAAAACAATAAAAAAATATTATGTAAAAAATAATTTTTTTTATCAAGGAAAGAAAAAGTGTCCTTTAAAAGTTACGATAGACCCCAGAGGGTAAACACTTTTTTTACTAATTTTTTTTTCTGCCTACGATATAATATTTAAATAGACATTTTATAAGAAGAAAAAAAAAAAAAAAAAAAAACAAGCAGTTGACATAAACTGTGAAGCTGGGAATGACTTTGAAAACTCAGCTTTTTTTCTTGAGATTGTGAACAATGTCATTTTTGATAAAGGTTACATTAAAACTGCTACAGAACACACTTTACAATGGTTATGTACTGCAATCTGTTAATATCGAATTGAAACAATACCAAGGTACTAATTGAACACTATTATTTAGTTGAAATGTTCATTTGGGTGAAATTCAGACTCTTTTTTGGACCGTCCCTAAAAAGGGACGCTAGGCATTAATGGGTTAATACTTAAGCAAAATGTTCCATTCCTCGATATGTTCTGTGTCTTTATTAATGTTTTTTTTTTCCTTTTGCAGTTGATTTTGATTTCTACGAAGAGAAGTGAGCATCTGCTGGACAGATAATTCAGTAAAGTGAGCTGGCCTCACGGAAAATACATACATGTATATAATCATATTATGTTTCATGCATCAAGATGGAATGGAGGGAGTGAAGATATTTGTAGTCCTCGAGTTTGTATCGTATATTTGAGTCAAGACTCATGAGAGAACGAGATTGGTTTCATGTGGCTGTCACCTGAAAGTATTACTGTGGTGATTCATGTTTTAGGACCGCAGCATTTTAAAAAGACACTTTGTATTTTTCATATTGTTTTAACTTATTTTGGACTAAATCCTGTGTGGTTACACCGTTAAGGAGTTCTGGATATGAAGAAAATGGTAATTTTCAAGACATTAAAAGTTGGAATCGTCAGTTTAAGCATTTCAATTGTAAAGAAGTTCGTTCGTTTGCTAAAATTTATCTATGAGCTTGGAAGATTTATTTTAGATAAGCTATATTGAGCAGGTCTGAATGTTTGAAGATTGTGGAAATGATTTAGTTTTGGAACTTTCACCTGAAATCCTTTTTTTTTCTCTGAAGAAATTATGATTTTCAGCATCTTGAAAGGATAATGATTCATTAGTGAGATGTGAAAGAGCTACGTATGAAGACAAAGATATTCCTTTCTACGTGAAAACAAAAATAAGTTCTGTATACGAAACGAAATAGCAAAATGCTTGAAAAACTTGTTCGGTTTGAATCAAATGGAAAATATAATGAAATACTAATTTGATGTAGTCTAGAAGTTGAATCTCTAAATAGAATCAAATAGGATGATTTTTTTCAAACCTTAGCATTTTATGAGAATATTTGGTCACCATGTGTGAATGATAGAAATAAATGACATGGATCTGATATTGTGAACTTTCACGAATTAATAAAGAAACTTCACACTGTTCTTCAAACCGCTTTCTCAAATGCCAACTAGTGTACTTTGGAATACGTAGAAACTGTCAAAATCTGCATTTCATCTTTTGGAGTTATACAAAGCAAATCACTACGGAACGAATGATCTACACCGGATCTAATTGTAATTTTGATACAATACACTTTCCTAATATTATCCCCATATAACCAATTTCTTTCTTCTCCTAAAGACATAGATAGGAACTGATGCAAAATTTAATATTTTCAATCTAATATTTATTCCTTTTATGGAACATTTTATTGATTAACTAATAAATAGTTACGTTAGTGAGCAACAGAGTATAACAGTGAGAAATATTATTTTATTGCATAATAAATAAATTTTCTCGAAAGGCATAAGCTGCACAGACATTATTTTGCTTCGTACTGGAACTTGTAGAAAATATAATTATTTTGTCTTTACCAAAATAAAGTAAGAGAACATTGAGACAACATTGATGTTGGTGATGAAAAACATAGTAAGGCAACTTTCGGAAAAGTTCATTTTTTTTTGTTTACTGCATTTTACAAGATTTTCAGGAAGGTTTGTTCATGTGTATCTGGGTATAGCCGAGTGAGCTATTTGTAGAGACTTATCAAAGCCTATAATAGTTCTTTACATCAGGAATTTCGATTTTTATTAAACTGTTCAACGTGAATTTGCTTGTAAAATGGACATAAGACCTTATAAGTTTTGGAACCGAATTAACATTACCTATTGGATTACATAATTTCCCATAAATCATTGCATTTCACATAAACTGTTAATTAATTTGTATTGAAATTATTTTAACACGAAATCCTTCAATTTGAGTCAACCTGAGATTGATACCAGTAAGTGTCCACAAAAGCACAACTGTTTTACAGAGCAACCCTTTTCTGGCAATTTTTCGAATCAAAACTAGAAACTCGAACACCTGCCACAGCTTGCATTTATTGTTCATCATGTATGTCACCAAGCTTCAGGTATTAGGAAGGAGCTTAACAGAACTTTTTAGTTATCGTGTTGAATTGGTTATTATCAAAGGATATTGACTATTTTCATATGTAAATATTTTGCTACTATCAGTGTTGTGAATATGAAACTGGATAACTACAACGTACGTGGTGAAAACTCTATGTTTTGAAAAAATGAGAATTTGAAAAACGATTAAAATAAAACGTCAAATACTTGTGTACTGTCTCAATTATTTCTTTATTTCTTTTTATATATAAAGTCGACGGTCCGGTGCAGAAACAGCTAATATTTTGTTTAACCCAGTAATGCCGGACATTTTTTTCCCAAAGATATTTTGTATGCTGGTTACAAGCACTGTTTAATCGACAGGAAAAATAATTAAAAAAATTTAATTAAAAAATAATTTTTTTATTAAGGAAAGAAAAATCATCCCTTAAAAGTTACGATAGACCCCAGAGGGTACATACATTTTTTACTAATTTTTTTTTCTGCCAAAGATATAATATTTTAATAGACATTTTATAAGAAAAAATAAAATCAGCAATTAACATAAACTGGGAAGCTGGGAATAACTTTGAAAACTTAGCTTTTTTCCTTGAGATTTTGAACGATGTCATTTTTGATAAAAGTCATATTAAAACTGCTACGGAACACACTTTACAATGGTTATGTGCTGCAATCTGTTAATAACGAATTGAAACAATACCAAGGTACTCATTGAACACTATTACTTGGTTGACATGTTCATTTTGGGGAATTCAGACCCCTTTTATGGACCGTCCCTAAAAAGGGACGCTGGGCATTAATGGGTTAAAAAACTACAAAATAGTTTTAGAGTTAATAAAACTATGTTTAAACGTGCTTAGTCGGAAATTGAAGTGTTCTGAGAAATTTTAAAATATAAAAGTCATGTTTTTGACAAATATAAAAGTTGTATACTTTATACTAATCATTACTACTGAAGGTCTAAACTATATTTCATGAATCTTAATGATTTTCTCCTGATTTCAAAACTAATGAATATCGCTAGTTAATATGCACTTATATACATTAACATGTTAATATACACTGAAGTGACAAAAGTCATGGGATAGCCATATGCAATTTTCAGATGGCAGTAGCAATCGCATAGATACAGGTATAAATGCGCACGTGCTTTTACAGAGCTTTCATTGCTGTTCAAGTTATTCATGTGAAGAGGTTTTAACGTGATGATGACCGCACGACGTGAATTAACAGACTTTGAACGCGCGAAATGTTAGTTGGAGCTAGACGCAATGGGTCATGCCATTTCAGGAAATCGTTTAGAGAATTCAACATTCCAGATCCACTGTGTCAAGAGTGTGTCCGAGAGTATGAAATTTCAGGCATAACATCCCACCATGGACAGCGCAGTGGTCGACCCGCCCTGCACTTAAAGATCGAGACCGGCGACGTCTGCAAAGAGTCGTAATTCTAACAGACAAGCATACACTGCGTCAAATCACCAGTAGAATCAATGTGGGTACGTACAATGGACGTGTCTGCTAGAAGACTGTGCGGAGGAAAGAGATTTGGATTTCTTGGGCTATGTCAGCAGAAGACCGACTCGAGTGCCTTTACTGGACAGAACGACATCGCTTGCAGCGACTCTCGTCGGGCACGTGGAGCATATCGGGTTGGTCCCTAGATGGAATGGAAAACCGTGGCTGGTCCGATGAGTCACGATCTTCAGCTGGTAAGAGCGCCGATGGTAGGGTTCGAGTGTGGCGCAGACCCCACGAAGCCACATGGACCACCAAACTGTCAGCAAGGCACTGTTCAAGCTGGTTGGTGGCTCCGTAATGGTCGTGGGCTGTTTTTTCATGGCATGGACTTGGTCCTCTAGTGCGACTGGACCCCGAAACATTGACTGGAAATTGCTTATGTGCAGCTACTTGGAGATCACTTGCAGCCATTCATGGACTTCATGTACCCAAACAACGATGGGATTTTTATGGATGACCAATGCGCCATGTCACCGGACCACAACTGTTCGCAATTGGTTTGAAAGAAAATTTCTGGACAATTCCAACGAATGATTTGGCCACCTAGATCGCCCGACATGAAATCCCATTGAGCATTTATGGGACACCATCGAGAGGTCTGTTCGTGCACCAAAATCCTGCCCATCAACGCTTCTTACAATTATGGACGTCTATCGAGACAGCATGGCTCAATATTCCTGCAGAAGACTTCCAACGACTTGTTGAGTCCATGCCACGTCGAGTTGTTGCACTTCGCCGGGCAAAAGGAGGGCCGACACGATATTAAGAGGTATCCCATGACTTTTGTCACTTCAGTGTAGTTTAGCCTTCAGTATTAACTATAGTACTAAACATATCAGTTTCATATTTGTAAAGAACGTGAGTTTTATCTTTTATTCAGACCCATTTATGACCAAGTTTTTTTTTTAACATTTTTTTTCAATTTTTATCTGCATAAAACTCTTACTTGCGATGGTTTACATACATTTTAGGCTTAAAATAGTTCGCCGTTGCCATATTTATTAAGTTATTTAACGTCCTGTTTATGGGATATTTTGCAGATATGTGAGCAAATACGACCTTATTTTACACAAATAGCAAATACGACCAAATGGGCAATTTTTCGTTCATCGTCTGCATAAGAAGAAAATATATGTGGAATGGAGATAAAATGGAAATTATTAACTATTAAAATGCTAGATTTTGTTCTGTAGTCTTTTTTATGCATAGACATGTATCCCGTCATTTCCAGTTTTTCGGGGGGGGTGGGGGGTGCAAAGGGTGCAAACACAATGCAATTTCATCGGAAAGTAATACAAACTACCCCCATTTAAACGCAAATGGTTCCCCAAAGCCAGTGGGAGAGGGTCCTGACCCCCTTAAATGACTGGCCTGTGCTAAGCTTGAGATGATATTAAATCCGAAAATAGTCTCGTTCAGTACCAAACAAGCTTCTTGTCTTTTGCAATTTGCTTTCATTTGTTGCAT
>JAXGGA010021763.1:0-16058 GCA_038373865.1 Uloborus plumipes | reverse complement strand
CTTCAACATACATGAAGACTGCGTACTATGCTCTTTGCCTCCTGACTAACACAGGACACATTTACGGCACAGAGCGGATAAAACAACATCCATGGGCAAGGCGGGATTCGAACTTGCTTAGGCGGGAACCACTTGCTTACGAGGAGAGTACTCTACCTCTAGGCCAACGTGGCCCCTGAGTCAATTTCAAGCTAGTTTTTGGAAAAGAAGGGGTTAGCAGCCCGCGCAGCGCTGGTACACGGTTAAAACTACAGGTTGCACAAGGCACCTTTAAGGGTGAAACGCTGCAGCACCACTCTCTATGTCACCCTTGAAGGTGCCATTTGGCTCCTTAGAGTGCCATGGGGTACCAGAAGACATCCATAGGGTGCCATATGGAGCCAAATGGCACCTTCAATGGTGCTATTGGGAGTCAAATGGCACCAGGCCCGTCATTTTGGGGGCAGGGGGGGGGGTCAATTGCCCCATTGGCTTTGAGAAGTCAATGTATTTACGTATAAAGGGGCGTGGTTTTTGCTGTTTTCCGATGAAATTGTATTGTGTTTGCACCCTTTGACCCCCCCCCCCTCTGAAAAAACTTGAAATGACGTCCCTGAGTGGCACTCCTCAGGGGATGCCGCTGTTGCTACAACGTTTCACCCTTAAAGATGCTGTAGCGAGTCATGCTCAACACCAGGTCAGTACGGATGACCTTCGCCGGTAGCCGTGGTTGGCAGGAACTTTATTCCAGAGGCGTTCGTGTGGCTGCGCCGATCGTTTTATCAACCAACGAAGTCCTCTGTTTGAGGCAGCTGAACTTTTTGATATTAAATATTTTTTTCGCCACGTTTGTACGTATGCTTGTACATAAGTTGTTTAACCAAGACTGGAATTAATAAAATCAATTTGATTTACAACAAGGTACAGTTTGCGTATCAATTCATCTGCTGGGCGTTACCAACACGCTAGCCCTAGTGCCTTGTGCAATAGGGTGGAGCGAAAAAAATGAATTTTTGATTTTCGTAAACGGGTACCTTTCATTTACTGTGAATGAGGATAAGTAACAATTCTGTAAAATATTTCACTTTTGCGACGTCATCTTTAGTCTGCGAATTTGGACTAAAGTTTTGAAATTTTTGATTTTTTTTAGATTTTTCAAATTTTTAAAAAAAAATATTTCAAATGATAAAACTAGTGACGGGTGGTTATTAAATGGAAGAAAAAGGTTTGAAATATACAAGGAATTTTTTAAAACCATTTTAGATTATGATTTCAGTTCGGGCATTACGCTCAAAGTTAATCAAATTTCCCAAAATTTATGATATTTTCAACATTTTTTAACTCAGTATTTCCTCTCAATATTCACTTGAAATGTCTTCAAACCTGTTTTTATTCATTTTGTTATTACTTTGAACCCTGAAACTCTTCGCTAGCTCGTGTAGAACTGCCTAGGACTCACCACGAGGAGGTGACCGCACTTCTAGTCCTACACGTGAACCCTTCCTTCCAAACAATGCTAGCACGCATTTACATTTCTTAGATAGGTCTTTAACAGTTAATGTGTTCCTTTGTGTCATAAATTAATCAAATATTTCTGTCGGATATCCTCGTTTTTACTAACCTTATTCTTTTAGTGTGATTGAATACCAATTTTGAAGAGCTTGTGAGCTTTTTGACAGCTCTTTCAACTGATTGAGTCATGAATAGAAGTTTAAAAAGAGCGCATTCAGAAATCATATTTAAATTCTCAGTTTACAGAAATCTTAGTAAATATTCTGTTAAATTACGTGTAAAAGGTGGCTTTGTAATTTCCACATCACCACTAGAAATCATATCGATGTATTCTGAGTTTTTATTTGGGTATGTAATGTATAAAAATTGATTTTTATCTTTTTTTGGATTCTGAACTTGTTTGCTTGTTTATTTTTTAGATTGAGCGTTGATAATACGATTTAAAACAAGTTTCTTTATATGCTCTCTCTTATGAACTAACTAGATTATTACTCGGCGTTGTCCGGGTGCTTATTAATACAACATAGCTCTAAAAAATATTTGAATGAATTCTATCCACATGGGAATATAAAAAAAGATTTAATACTAAAATGAAATAGGTGAGCCTTAAATTGATAGTTCATTGTTAATCGTAATCTTTGTTGGGAAATACTCCTAATTAATTGTGTTAAATTTGGTTAATTTGTATATTTAAAATCTTATCTCTATTACTCTATGTATTCAAAATAGAAAGAAAATGGCCATTTTGAGACAAAAAATTTACATTTCGAGCTTTTTGCACTTTTTCAGAATTTCAAAACCCGCTTATGTGAATTCTAGCACATGAAGGAACTTCTGTGCCAAGTTTGATGAAAATCCGACAAAAACTGGATTTGTATAGGGAACAAACATACATACATACATTTTTATATATATTGATATCGATAACAGCATATTTCTAGGGTGCCAAGTATACATTGTTTTAGTTGGATGTCAATACAATTTTCTGCTTCTTCCCGGAGAAATAAATGTAACTCTTTATAATCTCACTAAAATTCATAGCTAAATCAGTAACGTCTGCACTTCATCCTAAAAAAGCAAGGACACTTTTACCGCGAAAGTTACAAACTCTTTTAAAAATTATAGTCTAAAGATTATGTTTGCTGTAGTCAACTATCTGGTTTGGGAAAGCTTTCTTGGACTTCTGTTTCATAATTTTTTGAATATTTTTCCAGTCAAAACTACCTTACTCATCTCATGAAGTTACTGTTGCTCAGTACAATGACAAACTCTATAGGTTCATACTAAATTGATTTGAAAGTATAACATGTTGTTTAGCTTCGTCCAACAGGTCCAAAAAATCACTTTGGTCCATTGGTAGGTCCATCTAGCTTTTGCAAAAAAATGCCGCAAATTAAGTACATTTAAATGTAATTGGCAAATATCCCATTACAGAGGTTTAACAAGTTTTTCTTCCAGTTTCCGCATTACACTTTTGTATTTTCCTGTCTTTGTAGTGTATCCATCAAAACCAATGCAAACAATTTCCTACGCAAAGAAACACTTTTTTGTTCCTGACTTGTCTAAGAAGTGTAAATATATGCACTCTGTGGTTGGAAGCAAAAGAGGAGCGCGGGTGCCACCCAAAGTCCTGCCACTTCCTCGTGATGAGTCCTGGGTAATTTCATTGAGCAAGCAAAGATTTGAGTGGTTCGAAGAAACTTCAAAATGATTAAGAAAATGTTTTGAAGGCACTTTAAATAAGTATTGAGAGGAAATATTAAATTATAAAAAATTTTGCTCAATATTGAAAATATCGGAAATTTCGGAAAATTTGATGAACTTTGGGCCTAATGCGCAGACTGAAATCGTAATCTAAAATGGTTTTAAAAAAATCTTTGTATATTTCAAACCTTTTTCTTCCATTTTGCAATATTTTTTTTTTTTAATTTGAAAAATCTAAAAAAAAATCAAAAATTTCAAAACTTTAGGCCAAATGCGCAGACTAAAGATAACGTGTAAAAGTGAAATATTTTACAGAATTGTTTCTTATCCTCATTCACAGTAAATGAAAGGTACCCGTTTACGAAAATCAAAAATTCATTTTTTCGCTCCACCCTATTGTGCAATCTGTAGTTTTAACAGTGTAGCTCCACGGAACTCTGTTTATAAACGAAATTTTTTGCTAACTCTGCGATTATATTGAGAAAGGGAACACTTTCCTGCGATTTTTTCGAACCTGATGTTTCAAAATTGCAATTTTAGTCTTTTTTTCCCCCCCAAAGATGTTACGTGAGAAAGGGCGGGGTTAGGGATCTCTCTCAGAAATGTTTTAAAAATCAAAGTCTAAAGACGCAAACTCGGAATTCCTTTTGTTGCAAAAAGTTTTAGAGAATATGCTTGGGTGCCCTCTCCACAATTTTTTTGATATTGAAGTTTTAGAAATGCGATTTAGGCACTTTTTGATGGCGTAAGGAGAAGGGTCACGGTGTGAGACTGTCCCGAGAAAACTTTTAAGAGCTATTCTTAGAAACTTAAGATTTAAGACATGGATGGACTTAAACTTAAAAATTGAAGTCGATATTGGTTCAGAAAAGAAACCGGAATCGAATGGTACCTAGATCGAGTTTCTATACCCAGCGGTTTTTTATTAGTCCAAGTTTCAGGCAGACGCGAACATATTTTACTAGTAGATTGCAATTACTTCCTTCTAAATTAGAAGATGGATATCTTCTCCCCCTCACTTAAAATATATCTATAGTACACATTCAAAAATCAGAACTGGGCGGGAATTTAGATCTTCTAAAAAAGGAATTTCTTAGCGGTTGTTTCACTTAAAAAAGCATGCTCGGTTTTTAGAAATCCCCGTAGTTTGGAAGTAAGTCCAGATTTTCAAACCCCCCCCCTCTCTCTCTCTTATTATATATATATATATATATATATATATATATATATATATATATATATATATATATATATATATATATATATATATATGGGCGATTCTCTGTAAACTCGTCATTTTTCACACGAAATCTGTCCGGGCACGGTTTTTTGAAATGTTCGTATAATTATAATACTATTGCTCAGAAAATGAATCTATTACTTTGGTTTGAAAGAGGGCCAATTGAAGTTTGTGTTTTTCTGATAAATCATGATAGGGGTAAGTCCCCCGCCTAGTATAACTAGGCAGGGGACTGTGCCAGGTGACTGTGTTTTTGCTCTTTGTTGCGTAATATCTGCAAAACTAATGGAACATAATTAATTACGAGACTACCTATAAATTGAGGCACAAATCGTGGACATAATAACTAATATGTTTTATAATTAAATTAATTGACATTAATAAAATCACTTCCCAGAGGACTGTTTTCGCAACGACCCTGATGCATACTTTCATCACAAATGTGGCTCTCAAACTAAGCAAAGTAGCGTTTCAACACCGTTCTCGGCGATTTCGGCAAATTCACACTGATTACTTTAAACTTCATGCCAAAAAGAATTTGCAAAAGTTATAGATTTTTCATATTACAGCTTTGAATTTGTTGCAGGGGACTGTTTGAGAAAACTCCGGACAGAATTTACATGACAATTTTAAGTTTTAGAAATACATAATTATACCTTATTTCATAAGAAAAATATAGCTTCATTATTCTATTTTTGAATATTAATTGCCAAATTTATGTAGTGTTAATAGGTTTTTTGAAATACTATCTTTAACAGTTAGACTATGGGATTGGGACAGCCAGGGGACTGTGTTTTTGGCGCTTAGATAATTTCTAGAAAAAAAAAAGTTAAAGTGTTATCACTCCAAATACAATTGGGCCACAAAGTATTAATGCTTTATTTGTATTAAGAGCGATAATTACCTTATTACACTTTCTTATTTTTAAAATACTCAGTCCGGACAGCCAATTACCAGTTTACAGAGAATTGCGCATATGTGTGTGTGTGTGTGTGTGTGTGTGTGTGTGTGTGTGTGTGTGTGTGTGTGTGTGTGTGTGTGTGTGTGTGTGTGTGTCATACATAAGTGCGAAAAAAATAAAGGGCCGCCACCCCCCCCTCCCTCTTCGTTTTTTTTTCTTTTTTTAACCTTGCGACGACACTGGATGTAACCTCCCCCCCCCCCCCCACCCCGTGATACCATCTGCTAGCTGCTCCACTGCTGGCAAACACATTTGTCTAAATGTTGAAATCAACTTTTAAGAGGAAATTATTCGCCTGGAAAAAACATGTTTTGTTCATTCAGAATGTTAGCCTTTCTTTGCCGTTTTAAACAAAGTATGCTTGCATAATGCAAAAGAAAAACAATGAACGTTTCCAAAAGTCATTTTCAACGAAAAAGATTGAAATGGGAAAAGGTAATTTTTTTCCAAAAAAGATAATTCTACATCCAAAAGGAAATCAACCTCGAGTAAACCGAAACCGTTGTGAAGAAGCAGAAAAACAAGTTGGAAGTCGTCGTCTAGCTTATTTTTTACCGAAAAATCTCTCCTCGCGTTTGATTGCACATTCAAAAACACCTGTAATTTGGTTCATCATAGCCTTTTGCGCAATGCAAGTTAATAACAGACTCGAGAATACAGCAAGAGTGAACCGCATTTGTTTTGTTATTGTTTTAAGCCACCCACATTTCGTGCTGGGTGGTAAATTTCGGACACCAACGTAGTGTAATTTCCTGTCCAACTTTTTTTTTTGTAAAGCGCTACTGTTGTATAAGGGGAAAAATAAATGTGATCCCCCAAAATGAGTCCAGAGTTTCTTCTGTTTCTTTTTGTATTGTCTGTTTCAATTCTATTGTTTGTCTTTTTGAACTCAGAGAAAAAGAAAAGAAAATAACTCATCAGTTCCTTTTCCATGATGAATAGATAACCCCAGTATAACTTCATCATTAAGCCGATTTATATTAGAATATAAAATAACTTTTTTCACATTTGATGCGCAAGGCATGGAATCTTAATGAAATATATTCCAACGGCTACAAACAAAATCATGGTACAAAAACGGCATGACTCAACGTTATGTTTTAGATTCACATTTCCATAAACTTAACTGATATCTTCAAGCGAATCAAACACTTCACTTTTGAGGAAATATCCAATCTTCGCCTGCAACTAATCCCATTTTAACAGAAGCAATACATTGTGAAATGGGCATAGTCGTGGCGCTAGGAAATGCCCAACGAGGGGGGGGGGCAAGCTATAGTTTGGGGGGGCATCGATATAGTTTGAAGTCTACAAATCCCCCAAACCCCCCATCTTTCATTTTTTACGAAACATCGTTCAAAAAGTGTCTGCTCTGTGTTGTGAAAACTTCGGTATCTGCCTGAAGTTCGGAAAATTACAAAATCCAGAGCTGTGTTGGTTCTCGTTGCAGCCCGATTTCAGGTCACGTGCTGTACGTACTTTTAATTACGAAATAGTAAAATAAAGATGTTAGAATTCCATCTTAAAACTTCGGGATCTCCCCCCCCCCCCAAAAAAAAAAAAAAAACTATCGAAAATCCATCAGCAAATTAGATGTTTTCCGAGGCCAATGGGCTCATGTTTTCTCCAAGTTAGCACCGGCGCACAGTGGAGTATTTAACTGAAAATCCTGGCCAAAACTATTTTGGAATTTTCGCTCTTCTAAGGGAATATCCTTCTGTGCGTTTGGGCGTTGTACAGCAAAACTACCCAGCGTACAGCTATGAAACTTGGTCGACAAAGTGTCTAAAAGGTCAGATGTTGTAACTTGAAGTTCGATTTTTAAAACTTAATTTAGAAAAAAAGTTATTTAATGTTTTATCAATGGTTCAGAATTTTGCGAGTTTACGACCGTAAAAAAGTTTCTAGTGAACACAGGAAGAAAAAAAATACATCACCATTTGGAGCAATTCAATTTCTTTAAAAGTCTAAATTGTTTGAAGTTCTAACGTAATTTACCGAATTTTCAGGAATTTTCAAAGACGGGTCATTTTTTCGACGTTTTTCAATTAATCAATCAATGTAAATTAAAATTCCTGCATCTAATGGTGTTAGAATCTAATGGTGTTATTGCTCTGAAACTTTTCAAGGATACAATATAAACATTTCACCTTCATTTAAAGCAAAAACGGTGAAGTTATCTTGCTTCATTGATTTTTAGTGATTTTTTTAAAGAGGTGAAAGAAAAATTTTCATCGTGTTTCACCATGGTTTCACGTTCGTTCCGGAGCAGCTGGCAACATGCCAACCGTTGACGAGGAATTGTTTGAAGCGAAAGCTAATAAGTAAGCGTATTTTATTCGATGTATTTTTTCCTTTGACGGAATATAATTAGTGCATTGCCTCCTCTTCCCCACTCCCAAAAAAAGTAGTTCAACAATACCTGTATTCTGTCAAAAACGTTACTTAAATATGAGGAAAAAATTTTGATTATAATTTCTAATCGTTAGGTTACAAAAAATGCCTTGACCTGACAAATTAACCTTGAACAAAAGAAAAAAAAAAGGCCTCGAGAATTGCAGGCAAATATTTTGATGTTTCAATGAATCCTTTTTCATTGCAAAAATAAAACTTTACTAATATTACAAAAAGGAAGGGTGATTTTGTATCTTAAATAACCTCCGAAACCATGCACCTATTTGAAAAACATTTTCAGCATATGAAAGGAACATTCTCAGGGAATAGCAAAGGCTATAGTTCGAAAAGATTCGTTAAACCGTTCCTTTTTTATTTCAACTCAAAGCAATTTTTACATAAATCGCCGAAGATAAGGGTTTAAAATTACCTACACATATTAATGTTATATAACACTGGAAACCGAAAATTTTTCTGCTTCCCCTCAGTGGAGTTTTTGACCCAAAACTCTGCAAATACATAACTTTTTCGTCTAATTTTTTGGACGGACACTTTTTAATTATCTCATACAATGATTTGTTTGTGATTTCTATAAACTTCCTAGAAGATCCTGAAAAAAAAAAACGAACATGTACAAACCCAAAAGAAAAAACGTATTTACTTCATCCAGTTTAAACCTATTTTAAGCAAAATGGGGCAAAAAGGGGCAACTTTTTTTTTTTTTCAAATACGTTTTAAGGGAGCCTTAAGCTTAATTTTGATACCCGAACTTGCGTCCGGAAATGCCCGGAACCCATATAAAAACCTTTCTTTTTAAAAAATTTACTGAAAATAGAGCGATTTTTTTAAAGTTGTGTAAAACACTATTAAAAAAATATTTCCCGAAGCAAATTCTACATGCATTGCACATCATATCAAAGTACATACCTTCGTCTTCCATATTCATTAGTGTTATTCTATAATTTCGAAATAAGCCACCGAATACAGCGCACAGGGCCGGCCTTAGCAAATGCGGGGCCCGATTGGAGAACTCTGGCGGGCCTCTTCTAAAACTCTTTTTAAAATGAAAACTTTTTGTTTCGCTATTTTTTACTAGAAAAATAAATAATAATAATAAATCAATAACTTGCTAAAACAAGCCATTACAGACTAATCGTTCTTTCTATTTTATGCACCTTCCCTGACCCTTTCGTTGATGATGAAAAGACTACTTATATAACCGTTTCATATATCCGAAAAAGCATGTTGCATTTTTGATTATATTCCCAAGAACTAAGTTGTACTAGTGGCAGGCAAATAGTGGGGTATATATATTTAAATTTTGGAGAGGGCTAATGGGACCAAGCTTAGAATAATAATTTAGAGGATGGCAGAGTGGAGCGCTCTTCTAGACATTTTTCCTTGTTGAATTTTTAAAATGCAATTCTAAATAATCTTCGGTAATGTCAGAGGAATGGGCGAGAAATTCAGGCTCAAATTCAGACTCTCCTTTCTAAATATGTATTTTAAAATAATATTTGAAGACATTTTAGGCAGCGGCCCAAGCGAGAGAATATTTTTAAAGGGGATGGTGGCACTTTGAAAAAAAATTCCAACTCCCCTATCTAAATTTTGGAAATTATTGTCCTAAAAACACAGTTTTAGACGTTCTCTTAGAGGACCTTGATATTAGATGGAGGTTTCTTACTAAAAATGCTTTGAAATTGTTGCCTCAAAAACTAATTTTAAGTTACTTGTGGCCAAGTTATGTAAGAAGGAACGGGTACCCGTTCCTTCTCTCAAAACTCGGCCAAAAGTTAGTCCCACGTTCAGAAATTTTAATTGAAAATATTTCAAAATTATTTCTGGCGCCATTAAACAGAAAGTTGAGGATTGGTAGCAGAAAATTAAAAATATTAAAGGCACAAAATGGCAATTTTAGGATTTCCCTGCATAGTTTTGTCAAGTGCGTTTGTCTTCTGCCCCTTAGCTCCCTAGGCTTGAGCCCCTTAGCTACCCCGTAGGCGCGCAACTCAGGGCCGTCGCTAGCTGAAATATCTGGGGGGGGGGGGGGGTGTTGAGAATTTGGCGGCCCTGGGCTCATCATATAGGTGGGGGGTGAGGGCAGTGGTGTATATAGGTTTTTTTTTCGGAGGGGCGCCCATATAATCAAGCTTAGCCCCCCCCCCTTCCCCAACTTTCTTTTTTTTTTTCGCTATTACTGTAAGACAGGTAGAAATTTTCAAATTGAATTAAAATATTGTATTTTTCGGAAAAGATACAAACAAAGTTTTAGATTCCCACCAAAACTTTTTTCAAAATTGAAATTATTTATGCTACCTTCGATGACGTTGAAGGATCAAGACTCCTCTGAGAAACTTACTGAAACTTAAATTCTAAACACGCAATTTCAGGCTATTTTTAGTGACGTTAAAGGAGTTGAGAAGACTCTGGGCATCTCTCCTGAAATATTTTAACACTGAAGCACAACTCAGGATATGAGTTGAAAAATCATCTTCTTTTCTTTTACTCTATCATGAAGCACAACTTCATGACAGAGTAAAAGAAAAGAAGATGAGTTTTTTTTTTTCGAACAGAAGTCTTAATTGAAACCGTAAGCCATCTTTACTTTAGACCATCTTTGGTAGTAACGTTAGCAAAGACTCTCACCCGAAATGTTTCGAAATTAATGTTTTAAAAACGTTTTTATTTAAGTTATCTTTAATACCGTCAAGAGAAGAGGCAGGATTCGGGCGCTGTGCCCCGAAATTTTGCGGCATTGAAGCTTCAAGAATGCCATTTTAAGCTCTATTTTTTGAAACTGAAGGTTCAAAATTTTACTTTTAGCAGAGGTGCTCATTACCCCAAGAGCAAAAACTTATCATCCAAGAATTCCACGAAGATCCCTCTAAAAACGAGCCCACGTGTGGCTCTAGAGCCACACGTGAAAGAAAAAGAAAATAAAAACTTTTAAAAACGCCCCTTAAAAATAATTCATTAGCGCCGCTTTGTCTGACAACATTTAGGATAATAAAAGGATTTAGGGACTCTTGAAATTTTTGCACATAGAGACTGTAATTCGGGATCTCTTTCTTTTCTAAAAACACATTTTAGAGCTAAAGACTATAGAAAAGTAAGGGGGACATCAACTACCGTTAACTGTTTGAATTTTAAATCTCTAAAATACTCTGAGGCAATGTTTGACCAAGGCACAGTGGAGTATTTGACTGAAAATCCTGGCCAAAACTATTTTGGAATTTTCGCTCTTCTAAGGGAATATCCTTCTGTGCGTTTGGGCGTTGTACAGCAAAACTACCCAGCGTACAGCTATGAAACTTGGTCGACAAAGTGTCTAAAAGGTCAGATGTTGTAACTTGAAGTTCGATTTTTAAAACTTAATTTAGAAAAAAAGTTATTTAATGTTTTATCAATGGTTCAGAATTTTGCGAGTTTACGACCGTAAAAAAGTTTCTAGTGAACACAGGAAGAAAAAAAATACATCACCATTTGGAGCAATTCAATTTCTTTAAAAGTCTAAATTGTTTGAAGTTCTAACGTAATTTACCGAATTTTCAGGAATTTTCAAAGACGGGTCACTTTTTCGACGTTTTTCAATTAATCAATCAATGTAAATTAAAATTCCTGCATCTAATGGTGTTAGAATCTAATGGTGTTATTGCTCTGAAACTTTTCAAGGATACAATATAAACATTTCACCTTCATTTAAAGCAAAAACGGTGAAGTTATCTTGCTTCATTGATTTTTAGTGATTTTTTTAAAGAGGTGAAAGAAAAATTTTCATCGTGTTTCACCATGGTTTCACGTTCGTTCCGGAGCAGCTGGCAACATGCCAACCGTTGACGAGGAATTGTTTGAAGCGAAAGCTAATAAGTAAGCGTATTTTATTCGATGTATTTTTTCCTTTGACGGAATATAATTAGTGCATTGCCTCCTCTTCCCTCCTCCCAAAAAAAGTAGTTCAACAATACCTGTATTCTATCAAAAACGTTACTTAAATATGAGGAAAAAATTTTGATTATAATTTCTAATCGTTAGGTTACAAAAAATGCCTTGACCTGACAAATTAACCTTGAACAAAAGAAAAAAAAAGGCCTCGAGAATTGCAGGCAAATATTTTGATGTTTCAATGAATCCTTTTTCATTGCAAAAATAAAACTTTACTAATATTACAAAAAGGAATGGTGATTTTGTATCTTAAATAACCTCCAAAACCATGCACCTATTTGAAAAACATTTTCAGCATATGAAAGGAACATTCTCAGGGAATAGCAAAGGCTATAGTTCGAAAAGATTCGTTAAACCGTTCCTTTTTTATTTCAACTCAAAGCAATTTTTACATAAATCGCCGAAGATAAGGGTTTAAAATTACCTACACATATTAATGTTATATAACACTGGAAACCGAAAATTTTTCTGCTTCCCCTCAGTGGAGTTTTTGACCCAAAACTCTGCAAATACATAACTTTTTCGTCTAATTTTTTGGACGGACACTTTTTAATTATCTCATACAATGATTTGTTTGTGATTTCTATAAACTTCCTAGAAGATCCTGAAAAAAAAACGAACATGTACAAACCCAAAAGAAAAAACGTATTTACTTCATCCAGTTTAAACCTATTTTAAGCAAAATGGGGCAACTTTTTTTTTCAAATACGTTTTAAGGGAACCTTAAGCTTTATTTTGATACCCGAACTTGCGTCCGGAAATGCCCGGAACCCATATAAAAACCTTTCTTTTTAAAAAATTTACTGAAAATAGAGCGATTTTTTTAAAGTTGTGTAAAACACTATTAAAAAAATATTTCCCAAAGCAAATTCTACATGGATTGCACATCATATTAAAGTATACACCTTCGTCTTCCATATTCATTAGTGTTTTTTATATAATTTCGAAATAAGCCACCGAATACAGCGCATTGAATGTAAGCAACAAACGAAGCTTCCAGGAAAACAGCAGCGCAGATTCCACATCGACTGAGTTTGAAGCATTCGTATGGGTCTTAATCAAAGTGGAAGGGGTTTTATGTTGTATATTATGACGTAGTGTCTTATCAGCTGTCCGAAAACGAATAGAAGTGTGAGATTGACCATACTTTACATTTTCGACTTTTGGCCAGGATTTTCACTCAAATACTCCACTGTGCAAGGTATTGAAGACGAAGCGGGAAAAGAACTCTCTTCCGAAAATTTTTGGATATTGAAGTCTTGAAACTGCAATTAAATTACACGTCGTAAAAGAGAAATTTTAAGATCTCTTTGGACTCTTTAAGGGGGGTCATGAGCCTTCTTTGAATTCATGCTTGGCGGATATACGGGCCTCGACTTCCTACCCTAAACTCGCCACTGAGAGGCACTCTATTCTTTAATTTCACCACTGGTAAAAAGATTGAAAATTACGTGCCCTTGTTCGGCCGGCTTGGACTTCAACCTCTTTCCGTATTTTTTTTTTTTTTTTTTTGTTCAGCTGAAAGCTTGGAAATTATTTGTGAAAAAACTAAAACCGAAAATGATTGCACTTTATTTTAAATTTCTTGCCGGGAAGGAATGATTACACTTTATTTTAAATTTATTGAGTGTAGCGTTATTTTAAAGACTCTTATTTCCTGATTGACTAGAAAAAAAAAGGGGGGATGAGAAGAAAGAGAGAAAAGTCATTTGTTGACAAATAATCTACATGTGTTGAATATTTTTCATTTCAAAATTTCTATTCAAAATGATTAGGATTTTTTCTATGCATTTTCTAATTGAAATATCTTTATTTTCCCAAGACACATTCTTTTTTCTCTTGAGTTAAACGCAACTGCTCCCTGACCCTCTTGGGTTGCACCATTGCCTGGTACCATCTAACGAATTATTATTAGCAATAATTATTTATTTATATATTTCAAGCTGAAAGTATGTAAATAATATAAGAGCAAACTTAAACCGAATAATAATAACTACCTTTATTTATAAAAAAAAATCCGAATTTTTTTTTCGGATAGGGGGTATAGGAGGGAAAGACCCTCTGGGGCCCTCCCTTATATACACCTTTGAAAACAATGTTAATAGAGAGTATGCTTTTTTCTTAAGTTTTTTTTTTTTTTTTTTTGAGCACACAACCGAACACCTACGTTTGAAAAAATCTTTCTCGATTTCGGGAGGGAGGGGGGCCTCGGCCCCCTTCTTAAATACGCCCTTGGGTGAGGGAGATAGCTTCCCCCGAGCTTTGAAATCTAATATTTTTTACAAAGGTGGAAATGTGGACGCAATTTTTGTTTTTTGATTTTTTAAAATATAAAATTTGGCGGCCCTCAGCATTTATTCTTTTTTTTTTTTTTAATATTGCATCGATCTTATTGAATTATGTATATATAATTTGATTTGTTTTATTAATTTAACTAATTTTAGTTACAGAGGTTCGCGAACCTTTTAAAGCTCTCGCACATATTTATGCAGTACTTTTTTTTTCCAAACTGGGCAGCCTATAGTTTCCCGTTTACATGACCCCATGAACGAGAAAATTTCGTATTTTTCGCAACGAATATTGCTGTGAAGGAATCTTAACTATTTTTCGCGGCCCCAATTATTTCTTTTTTATAAGCGATAATTGGGGCCGCGGAAAATACAGGACATTTTAAAAATTTCAGGTTTACTGATATTCTTAAGAATGTTTAAATTATTCCGCTTCTCCTTTAAATTTCGTTTAAAGTCCTGAAATATTTTTCTAAAATTTCATTTTAAGAATAAAATAAAATCGGCGGCTCCTTTCTTCAGAAAAGTGGGGGGTGTAGCACCCCCCCCCCCTTCCACCCCCCCCCTTGCCGACGGCCCTGGCGCCACTGATGATGAAAAGACTACTTATGTAACCGTTTCACTGCGTAAGTGTAAGATTGTATTTAGTAGCGTTAAGGGCATAAAAGTTTGTTCAAAATTGAAGTTCCAAAAGCGCAATTTTAAATGATTTTCGATGTTTTTAGGTGTTTGAAGAATTTTCCCTGACAATTTTTAAAAACTGAAACCCAGGAAACGAAATTTTAGATACTCCCTTAATAATTTTTGTGGAAGAAGGCTTCGGAGAAGTAAGATTTTGAACACGTTCTTATTTTCAGACGAGGTCGAAAAAAAAAGGGGGGGGGGGTGTGAACGAAAGGGGAGAAGGGCACACAATTAATTGACTAATAATTTATATCGGTTGAAAATTCAAGTGTCGTGATTTCTTTTTGAAAAAAAATAAGATTTTCCCCCAACATTATTTCTTTTTGTTCTTAAAATCGCTTAGTTTTAACAAAGCACATTTTTTTACTTCTCTTCAGTAATAAAGAATATTTAAAGAAAAATCATCAACTCAGCATTCTGTATTCTGGGTCCTAATTCCCTGGTTGCCGTTTTGGTTAGAGCAGTGTTTCACAACTTTTCTGAGCTCATCGCTCCTTTTAAGACGCTGACTGACACTTATCTCCCCCCCCCCCCTTCCTCGGAAAAAAAAAGTAAGTGAACATCGATATTATTAAAAATATAAGCAGTTTTAACCAATCACTTTTAAACTAAAAATATTAATAAATAAATAAAATACCTTTAATTTTTTTTTTATTTCACAAAGCGAACTGATAAGCATTTGATGGGTAATATTTAACTAAGATCATCGACGTACTTTTCAAAAACAGAAGTACATTTTTCAAGAAATTATTTTTCTTTCTACACTGGAATCTGTGGGAATTAAAATCATTGAAACTAAAAATTTGAAAGAAAATATATTGAAAATTTGAAAATTCATAAAATGGACGATGAAATGACAAAATACTTCCTAAGCTTCAAGGAGGAAGCTCTTGAACTTTAATTAGTTTTTTCCTTAACTTGTGATTAATGAGGAATCTGCATGGGTCGGGTAATCGCGAACTGTTGATTAATTTCAATAGTCTATTACTTCAAACCCCTAAATATCAACTCGGTTTTTAAAAATCTGCTCAGGATTTTGCGAAATTACAGCTTAAAATCAGCTAAAAACGAAACTAAGTTCACGTGACACAAAAAGGGGAGGAGCTTGCTTCGACGTCAAGGTTCACTTTGAGTTGCGCTACGGCGAAACTGGTTGCGGTAGAAGCGAGGGGGATAGGCGAAAACGACAGGGGAGACCTTGTTGCTTACCGCTGTTTATTAAAACGAAGGGGCTCTTATTATAATCTTTAGGAGAATATTCAGGGGAAAGAGAGTTGTATATCCTCTTGAATGTACCATCTCCGATGCCAGAAATTCCGATGTCAAGATCGGACATCAATTGTACATCACT
>JAXGGA010021762.1:0-16060 GCA_038373865.1 Uloborus plumipes | reverse complement strand
AAAGAAAATGAAACTTTTTTTTTTACTGAATACGACCTATTTGATTATTAAAAATGTTTTTCATTAAAATAATGTATAAGTAAACAAATAAATAAATACATTAATTAAGTTACGAGAAAAAATAAATGAGTTAATCTATAAATGAATTAATGTAAATGCAATTATGGATAAATGAATACAAAAGTGATGTAATAAACGAATGAAAAAGGAAACGAAATGAACTATTTCGCTCTATCCTCTATTCACTTTACCCCACGCCGTGCACTTGATAAAGTGCATTAAACATTTAACATCAAAACCTGCTTAATATTAATGAAATAGGGGGACCTACTCCAGGGATCAAGATCTCAATGTTTTACATGACATAAACTTTAGTATTTAATCGTAACAAAAGATATTTTTGATGAATAAAACAAAATATTACCATATGAATAGAAAAATTTCGAAAATGCCTTGTGTAATTTCTTACCTTGATCTTTTAAGTAATTTATATTTTGTAACAGGAATCAATTATATATTTAAGAACATAGTTAAAATATTTCCATATAGGTGCTGCTGCAAACTTAAAATATTTTGCCATTGCCCTTGGCCGCTATCTCACATTGCCCAACTAGAGATAATATAAAAATACGTGAACTTACTATGAGTTGATTAATAACCACGTAAAAGACTCTCTGACCCCTTCGTTACCTTCAATACCTGTTTTTTGCAGGTGAGAATTATGTTTTCGAACGTAATTTTCACTTTAATGCGTGCATCTGTTTTGGTTATTATAATGCTTTTAGTAATGCTCACAAAAATGCACCATTTTTCCCAAGATTTTTTTTTTCTTGATAAATTGATAACTGTAAGAAGTACCAGTGGTAGTAAGAACGAAACTTACCTTAAGAGCATGTGTATTTCATTTTTAAGACTAAATCAGTTGACCCACATCATTAAAGTTGTTATTTATTTTATTCAGTCATTTGAATCAAAGTTTGCTTCCCACACATAAAAAGTTGAACAGCAGAGAAAAAATACATGTTCTTTTTCACCTTTTGTTGCGAGAATCACTTGAGAACAAAAAATGTAGCACGCGTGAAGCTCTGACTGCATATTTGCTTTGCTAAAAAACGGTGGAAATATTAATGAGGCTTAAAAATAACAATCACTTTGTGGAAAATAATGGAAGTTATTTAATTTCTTTCATTTTTTTTTCTTTTCTTGGAATTATAAAAAAAGACTTCACGAGAAATCTATTCATTTTCTTTCCTTTTTATTCAGTGCGTTAGTTTAACCCGTACTAAATTTATTTTCTTATAATTACCGTTGCGTTTTTTACAGATCATTTGATTTATTAAGTGGCTTTTATGTGTTTAAAGCTAGAACCTATGGTTGAAAAAAAAAATCTTGTATATTTCTTTCGTACATCAGAGTTTCCGAAAGTGTGGTTCTCGGACCCCCGTGGGTCCGCTGTACTATCCTGCTAAGATATAAAAAATAATTGAACCTGAGGGACGAGTAGCAATATTCCAAAAGGGGGGGGGGCGTAAAATATAAATATTAGAAAGGAAGAAAATCAAATCAAGGGTTTTTTTTTGCATGGGGGATGGGGAGGGGGTCCGCAAAGTTAGTAATTTTCAGAGGGGTTCCATGGATTTTGGGAACTTCTATTAAATATGTGTAAGTAACAAATAATAAATAAGATAAATAAGAGAAACACTGTCGGCCCAGTTTCGAATAAAATCAAGGAGCCATTTTTATTCTACATGTCGAGGAGTTGATCAAACTATTTAAAGTAACAGCTTGTCTTACCTCTTTAGACGCAGACGCAAGCTGTTGTCAAACCTAAGATCACAACATATCAAATTGCATATGTATTTCAAGAACATTATTAAACATGTATGAATACTGTTTAACACGCCGAGTACCTTATTTTACATTCGCTGTATAATCGTGCATGGCAGCTGTTCTCGTAGAGGGATTTTAGGGGGGAGCGAATGAATAAAAGATAAAATGAAAAGTAGGTTCAACAATGATAACTTATTCTAATTTGGGGGTAGTCACATCACTTACTTCTTTCAACAGTTTCATATCTCAAAAAACGTGATTTTTCAATAGAACGATCTTAAAGCTTACCGGAAATTCCGCCGTCAGAGCGCGACAATCAGCCTCAAAATTTTCACCTACAATTTGCTATAGCTCTTTATATTTTAACTGAACAGGAGTACGCATGATTTTTAATGTTTACGTCTGATGAAAAGATGCTCCTGGCAGCTATATTTCTCAAATATTTTTGGTTATTTAAAATTTAACTTATTGTATTCGTTACGTGCGGACATTCAAAGTCATCCAAAGTCAGCACTTTTTACTAGGAAAAAACTTATTGTGTATCTAAGGGCAATAAGATTAACACTCATTAACAATTCCTATGCATTTACTTTCAAAGGTGACGTGGTTTGTTGTTTATTGTCTGCCTGAAGCGCAGATAATAGCAAACGAGGAGAAATTCTTTCATTGAACCAACAGAAAATCCAATAAGAGACAGACCGTGTCATTTCATTAATCTCTAAGGTTTCCATACCCGTCAACGTACAGTTGCGAAAATGGATCTTCGACACAGAAGTCATTTGTTTCTCCATAAAGCGATGTCAATTCTATATTGCGGTTTGGTGGATCCAATAAATTGAGGACATTTCTGTGTACATCTCATGCAGTAGCCAATTATAAAGCTGAATTTAATTTAAGCGTCAGATCCTTTATCGCAAAAGCAATAAACGTTATGCGTGCAGTACGATTCGGTATTTTATGGGAAAATGGTATCTAAATTTCTTGATGGTGCAACAAATTTTATACCTATAAGTTATATGCCGCCGTAATCCCGTCGGCATCATGCTAAAATAACGAATGTGAAAAATCGCGTTTTTCGAGTTCGTTTTTCAAGTTCGAATTTAACAAATAATTAAAATTAAAGTGATACCTTCGAGCGATAGTTTCACACTTAAAGATATCTATAAAAATTTAAAAATTTAAAATAACCAAACACGATAGGTGGGAAAAAAGGAAGGGCAAGGGCGAAAAAAGATGAAAGTGACCAAAAAGCGATTTCGAGAAAAACGAAGAACAAAGTTTGATTTCTCGTAGCTCCTTTTGTAGTTTTTCGAGTTTTCATACACATTTCGGTCGATTCTCATCTTTTTTCTTACTTGTTGTTCTACCAGATGATACTACTCCTTCATAGCCCCTAGATAGTGCTAATATCTCAAAATTGACGAAAAAGTGACTTACATCTTTTTCCCCCCTGGCCCTGCAAAATTTTCACATTCGTAATATTAGCATGGTGCCGATGATACTTTCTGTGCTTCAAAACAAGACTGATCTTTAAAAGTATGTGATTTTCTTGGCAGCTGTGTGCAGTTTCCTTTATGCAATTGTCATCGTATATTCATAAAAAAAGGCATTGGATTTATTTATGTGGTGGGGAGAAGATAATCATTTATGATTTGTTGCATCCTTTTTTTTTACGTTTCAAATCACTCCAGCTTTGTTTTACCTGCATTTTAATTTTGAAAGTATTCCAATTATTTAAACAAGTTAAAACGTTTTATAAAACTCTCTTTTCACAAAATATAGTCAACTCCCTCACTCAAATTTTATAATTAAAAGTTCAAACTAATGAAGACACATCCGGTAAAATCTGACGTTATTTTATGTTCTCCATAAATTATGCTCCGCGATGAAAATAAGAATGATAAAAGGTGTATTTTGCTTTCATATTTCATGTCGGGGAGATAAATAGGGCCCTTTAATGAGAGTAAAACCAAAATAGCCGAGCTAACCTTTATTTAAACTCTTGAAAAATCAATTATTTCAATGTAATATCTCATAGGAGGCAATACTTTAACAGTATAAAAGTTTCAGGGGATAGATGACAGCTTCTGATGTTGCTTTTCAAAATGCTTCTGTTGCTGATTTATTTGTGTTGAAGATAGCAATGAGTTTAGGAAATAAAACATGTTTTATTTTCTCATAGTAAAATATGGTGTTGAAAAATGTTTAGTCATTATTCGATTTATCAGTGACAAAGTAGAAAAGTAAATGTCACAGATTTGGTTCATTGCTTGTTGCAACTTAACACAAAAATGCTTTTCAACATTTTGTTTTGTTATTTTTCATTTTTATTTATTTATTTTTGTTGTTTATTATTTTTTTTGAGGAATGATTAGTTACTATCAGTTTTTGTTTGGAACCGAGTGTTGCCGAGTGGTTTCTCTTTCAAATTGGCAATCGACCAACGTCTCGCGTCCTGGTGTTCCATCTCCCCGGACCTGCCCCCATGCAGGACATGCTGGTGTCAAGGAGCACACACGCCCTTTGGTAACCACACACCACACACACCACACACACACACACACACACACACACACACACACACACACACACACACACACACACACACACACACACACACACACACACACACACACACACACACACACGTGCCTATCGCAATTCATAACTGCGAAAAACAGAAGATGAATCCGACCCAAGTAGCATCAACTCATCGGATTTTGCTTGGCCGATCATCGAACTCTTCGTAAAATGATCCCGTAACACACGATGACATCGTTCCGATCAGTATCCGAGCAGTTTTCGATGAGCTACTTTTCATCGCAAAGCGATATCCTTCCGATCAACTTTCCCGATGAAAATAAGCCGAGCATCCAAAATTGATCCTAAACTCATCGGCACGGGACTGCACTGCTCGTAAATTGCTCCAAATCTCATCGTATTTCGAGCAAAACTCATCGAATTTTGTTGTTCGGATTCTGTTTGGCCAATGAGACATATTGGAGCAATTCCCGATGAGAACTCATCGAATCCGATCATCGGTTGAATAGAATTTCATCGGGTTTCGATGAATGGCCGATCATAGGCCGATGAGAGTATGCTGCTAGGGGAGATGTCAAAATTCAAATTATTTTTTTCTCCTTACAAAATCGAAGTTTATTGTCCATTTTCAACTGCCGAACCCAGCACGTCAAACGATTCCACTTCAAAAAGAGATGATTGGTTTGAATATGAGCACTTTTCGGAGTTCTCATTGTTTATTTTTGTTCGGAGAAGCCGAATTGAACCCAAGAATGTCATCACGGGACGCGGGAGCGTCCCGCCCCGCCAAGAAAACTAAATACAAGCCGCCAAGAATTTCCGTCGCCAAGAAAAATGTAAAAGAGCGACTAAGGACTGATTACGAGTAACCAAACCGGGGTTTTCCCCCCTATGTATCTCAGTCCCATAAAGATCCCTAGAGTTGATTTTTGGTATACTCAATCTCCAGCGGCCTCTGACGGCACATACTAAAGCGAAACATCCAGGACCCTCAGGGGAAGGGGTGATAAATGTTAAAAAATCGCTATTTTTCGCACTTTTTAAAAATTGTTTGACAGGGGTCCAGACTAAACGGTAACTCGGATTGAGCTCTCATTTTGCACCCAAATTTATTTTGTCCCAAAGCTCGGCATAGGGGGTTTTTCGACCCCCCACCCCTTCCCCCTCGTTTTTATTTTCCGTATCTTTTCTCCCCGGGGGTCTTTAGTGTTGATTTTTGGTATGAATATTCTCGATGAGACATTGAGGACGTTTTCCCAAAATTTACCCCCCGGGGTCATTGCAGGCCGGAGTTATTAATGCTTAAAATGGTCCGATTTCTATCTACTAGCTCTGTTCAACATCTGAGCATTTATGTTGTCATTGTTGGGCGACGAGGAAAGAAAACTCAATGATTTATAATTTCATCTGTTGCCAGTTTCTATTTGTTAACAAATAAAATATTTGTAATTGATTTTATTGCATAAGGCTTTTAAAAGGGATCTTCAATTTAATTCATTTTAATATGAGATCGGCATTAAGGGTTGGGTTTTTTTTTTTTAAACTTTTAATTTAATCGTAGTGTTAGCAACTTTGTGAGTAGTGTTAGCTTTGTTTTGCGTCGGTTCGGGTGGCACATTGTGATTGATTTCAAATTTATCCTAGACTGAAGAAGATCCTTGAACTTTTGCACCAAATGCATGCCGCCAAGAAAACCACATATGTCGGACCGCCAAGAAAAATGTTGAAGGGAAAAAAAACATGCAAAGTAAATTTTGAAGAGAAAAAAAAACAGGCAAAGAAATAATATTAATGCAAAAACATGTGATATCTCCCCAAAAACAACAGTGTTGTAAAAAAATCCCCCGCCAAGAAAACCTTAAATACTCAGCCTTAAAAAGTTATGATATCGAGTTTTCCCGCCAAGTTTGTGCCAAACTACAACTAACCTGTATGTATAGTTCTTTTAAATTGTTTTCAGTCCTGCCAGGCGGGAAGTTTTTACTCATTAAGCAACCACCTCACAAGACAAAGCTTCCCGCCTGGCAAAACTGAAAACTATTTAAAAGAACTATAAATACATACAGGTTAGTTGTAGTTTGGCACAAACTTGGCGGGAAAACTCGATATCATAACTTTTTAAGGCTGAGTATTTAAGGTTTTCTTGGCGGGGGATTTTTTTACAACACTGTTGTTTTTGGGGAGATAAATATAACGCAGCTTTTCAAAACTTACACTCTTTACACTTCTTTCTGAAACAGAAAAAACATCAGCCTTTCTTGAAAAAGTACCTCATGCATAACATAACGTTCCATCAGTAGCATTACGTACGTTTTACTATACTTCCCAGCAGTTTAACTTGGCAGTGACGTCACTACGGGCGGAGCCAACAGCGTGACGTTAGCCTATGAAAAACGAGCTAGATAAAACGTCACAGCCTACTTGGCGAATTAGAGGAAACCGCTGGCTGCTTGTGAGCTCTTATTGGCTCCGCCCGTAGTGACGTCACTGCCAAGTTAAACTGCTGCGAAGTATACATGATGTCTTAAGAGTATGGGCCACTCTATGGAAAACGGCAATTTTGTCCCTCATGTGCCACTTCATATATTTCACTAAAACTAATAAGTTAAAAGGATAATGAACAAATTTTGTTGCATAGGAAATCAGACGAGTATGTGTGATTTCTTAATTAAAAAAAATCGTCATTGCTTATTACTTTTTAATGAAATACATGCACCGTCACGTGCGGGACAGAATGGCTCCTTTTCAGTAAAATGCCCAATGCATATTTTTTAAAGGGCTTAAATTATTATTTCTCAACAAATGAGATATGTTTCATGAACATTGGCACTTAAGGTTCTAAAACCTACAGTTTGATTCGTCATTACCATACTAAATACGTCATCCCGTAATTTGTTAAATTTAACATTGTTGAATATGTACAAAGGGATGGCGTATTTTTGAAAAAAAAATTACCATACTGATGGAGAAAAAATATTGCCTCATTCTTACAGCATATTCGCAAACATTGACAGTGAGTAACAAATATTGTGCATCAAACACGTATATTGCTAGTCTACTTTCCCTTTAAAGTAAAATAAAGACGAAAAACGCATTAAAAGTGGCTTAATGAGTTTTAAATACACCGCTAAGTCCAAAAAAAAAAGGACAAAAATAAATAAAATAATTAAATAGAGATCAAAAAATTAATAGTTAGAAAGTAGGGTTTTGATATAGGCAAATATGTCTGTCGTATAATCTGTCCTCCCTAATAACTTAGACAAAACAGTCCGATTTAAGCAATCATTTTTGTTCAAAAGGTCTCAGCTGGACATTTATTTCCAACATCTAACTTTTTGATTTGAAGCACTTTTCATTCAGTTTGAACCGTTCGAAAAACCTGTGAGCCCTTATAACTTATGAGTGAACAGTCCAATTTGAACAAACTTTTTTCTGTTTGAAAGATCTCGGCAAGGACATACATTTGCAGTCTTAAATAATTAAGAGAATATTGATCAGATGCAAGATTGTTGATGTCGGCGTACAGGAAAGTAGGCTTGTTTAGTTCTGGACGGAGCTTCCAGTTTTCAATTTAAAATCTTTTGATTCACTCAGGTACTAGAAAATGTAGATGTATAACGCATGCGTCTGAAACGAACATTGAAAATTTGAGTAAAACTTATTTCCATAACCAATCCAATTTAATAAATACTTTTTATCCGCTCTTCATTTTCATGATATTTTGTTGAGAGAAGTTTAATCGGCTTTTCGTTTACCAAATCACATTCAGAATTTTAAGCTATAAGTTTGAAATAACTTTTAAATTTTAATCTTTAAATAATAAATTTACTTAACCGTTAATCCGTAGCAATAACATTACTTTTGAAAAATGTATCTCGAAACTAAGTCCATTCGGAGATGAGGGTAATCCTTTCATGCATTTTTCTGCATAAAGTAAGCACTTATATTTGCACTTAAATGTTAATTCGCGTCATTTTTACTTCCTTTGACGAAGTGAATGAAATGGTTTTTCGAAGTAAAGGAAGTATTATATTCACGAGAAATTTTCCATTCAAGTTTCAGTATAAATGTCCATTTTCACCACACCTGACAAAAATGCTGATGAGAGCATAATAAGCTCGAAACTGCAGTCCATGGATCGAAATAGCCGAGTTGGCGGTGTTTTGCATGTTGATTAGTATTTTTGGCTTGTCCATTTTATCAAAAAAAAAAAAAAAAAGAAAACTGCAACATAATTTCGAATCTGAATACATACAAAATAAAAAAGTATACGAATAATAATAATTAACAGCACTTTTAAAATAAAACAAAGGGAACGAATGTATTAGCTTTTCAATTTAAGAAAAAAAAACTCTTAGTTATATTGCAAATAAATAAATAAATAAATAAAACGAAAAATAAATATTTAAGTAAAATAAAAATGAATAAAAATAAGAATGAAAAATGCGGAAAAAATATGTTAAAAAAATCATTTGTAGTTCTGTCTTTTGAGTAAAAAAAAAATACGTGACTTCTAATTTATTTTTTCCGATTTTTTTCCAGTTACCAGAATAATTTAAAAAATTACAAAGTTTTATGAAAAAGTAATAATATTAGTAATAAAAAGGGCTCACAAACAAATTTGTTAGATCAAAAATAATGCACTCTGCAACTTTTCCTTTCAGGTATAAAAAATAAAGCACTACGAATTTTCTCCTAGTTTGCGATGCAAATATAAAATTAAATCAAAAGTTTAGAATGAAAAAAAAAAAGAAAGATTATGTGGACCCCGCACTACTTTTTTCACATCTAATAAATAATCGATGATTTCCAATAACTCAAAAGAATACGTACGTGTACTCATAAATGCGCGTTAGAAGCAATACTTCCCAAATGAATAACTTTTTAGGCATTTACCTACACTGGAAAAAATTAACTGTTGTTTTTACAGTATAATACTGGCAGCCGAGGTTCCAATTTAACCCATTAATGCCTAGCGTCCCTTTTTAGGGACGGTGCAGAAAAGGGTCTGAATTTCCCTAAAATGAACATTTCAACCAAATAATAGTGTTCATTTAGTACCTCGGTAATGTTTCAATTCGTTATTAACAGATTGCAGCACATCACCATTGTAAAGTGTGTTATGTAGCAGTTTTAATATGATCTTTATCGAAAATGACATCGTTCACAATCTCAAGAAAAAGAGCTAAGTTTTCAAAGTTATTCCCAGCTTCCCAGTTTATGTTAATTGCTGATTTTATTTCTTCTTAATGTCTTTTTAAATATTATATCGTAGGCAGAAAAAAAATTAGTAAAAAAAGTATGTACCCTCTGGGGTCTATCGTAACTTTCAAGGGACGATTTTTGTTTCCTTAATAAAAAAATTATTTTTGCAAAATATTATTTTTATTATTTTTCCCGTCCATTAAACATTGTTTGCAACCAGTATACAAAATATCTTTGAAAAAAAATGTCAGGCAGTAATGGGTAAAAACTGAAATGCATAGCAATAAACTGTAATTTTAGTTTCTTACTGTAAAGTTAACAATTTTAGTTTATTGCCGTAAAATTTAGCTGTATTACACTGTAAAAACAACAGTATAATACTGGCAGCAGAGATTCCAGTTTAAAACTGTAAAGTGTACGAAACTAAACTGTAAAATTAGCAAATTCAGTTTATTACTGTAAAAATAGCAATTTTACAGTTTAGAGCTGTAAAATTAGCAATTCTCATTTTTTTAACTATAAAAATTAGCTGTATTATACTGTAAAAACAACATTCATTTTTTACAGTGTACTTATAAAAGTAACGTAGAGTATCGTGCTTTTAAATACAAAGAAAGGTGACATTTTTATTATGGTCTGTATAATGAAATTGCATAAAACTCTAAAACATGCAAATACAGAATAAAAATACAACATAATAGTGCCTTAGAGTGAAAAAGAAAACACTTTAAATAATGATTATTCTGTATTAGGCACTCGCTATTAAGCTTAGTTGTTAAAATGTATTTTAATTTTCATTAACTGTAATGCATTCTAGCATTAAATCATCAAAGTAGCAATTTCTGAAAAGCGTAATGTAACGACTTTTAAATAAGCTTATTTGTCCTAAATGCATTTTACAGCAATCAAACTCAACTAGAACACCTTAAACTACGTTCTAAGTCCCGAAAATGCTTGTTTAATCTTTCGAATTATCTTTCCTACTGAGAACATTAACGAAATTCTTTGGACATCTGTTCTTCTGTTTGTATTCGCTTGTTTCGAAGAGTAATAAACGTAGCATTTGTTAAATTTCGTTGTCTTTATAAAGCATTTCACGAAAATTGTTCTTACTTCATTTATTCATTTATTTATTTTCTTCCTGATATGGTCATAAATTTAATTCAGCAGAAAATTGTTGTAATTCAGTTCTATAATCCGGTTAAACTTCTGAAATAATGATTATCAATTTCATTAAATTGATATTATATTCTTTATTACTTATAGGAATAAACTGTGATTAAGCAATCTCACGGGCTCCAAAAATGACGTGGAGGTTTGAGAGGGGAGATGAGGGTTCGTGAACTTGTGACAAGGAAGATAGAGGATGTAGCAGGAAGCGTTACATCACGTCATTTTACTTCCTTTTACATAACTAGGGGGCTCCGCCCCCTGCTCGCTTCGCACACCAGCCCCCATTCGTCGCCTGCAGCGACTACCTCACCGTCTACGGCGGCTCGATCACCAACCTGAAAATCGACTATATGCCACCGAATACGGCATCCCCGCTGAAAAAGAAAACAATCCCCCCTTCCCATCTGGATGTAAAATAAGCATTTTCTTTAACTGAAATGCTCGCATACCCTTTAAAAGCACAGTAACGCATCCTTTACAATTTAGAATAATTCGCCAAATAAATAAAAGAGACCCCCTTCCCACCAATCCTGATATAAAAAATGAAAAAATATGAACATAATTTAAAAACATAGTAAAATATCTAGCCCAAACAAAAAATCCAGCTCCTTTCTCTCGCAGAAAAACAAACAAACCTCAAATACGCAATGTATAATTCAACCGTGACGAGATGGCCGGTGTCAATCAAATGAGAAAACGAGTCCATTCCTTAAAATAGGTAGAATTTCTACCCATTCAAATTCCCCCATCAATTGTGAATCCCATTCCTCAATTTTCATCAGCGTATCACCCCTTCCTAAAAATGGACAATCCTGAAAAAAGGAGGAGTCATAGGCCATCTCTGCGAAGTTGAATTATAATTTCTATGAAATCACGTAAACAAAATAAAAAAAAGTAAGAAAAATGACAACCTTTCTTAAATGTTTAAAAAATAATAAAGAAAATATAAGCAATCGTGTATATTTTGTTGAATTAAGACAAGCCATAAACGAAACGAAGAGTCACCCGTTTTACTGTTCGAACACGACCTAGTTGGAAAAGTTTTGGAGCCGTTTGGTTGAATGTAATATAATTTTGCTCGAGGTGAGCCTTGAAAAATGGCTAAATTAGAATCACTTCTATCTCCTGTTTTAATTAACGGAGAGAAATGAAACAAAGATTTTTCTGTTTCAGAAAAAAATCTACTTCCAAAGATACTTAACATGAGGGGGTGGGGGGATTTTTTCCCCCCTAATTTGGTGGAGTATGGGAAATATATGCTTGAAAAATTAATTAAAAAAAACTAATTCGAAATTAAGAAAAATGGCTCCGAGATGCAAATCTACGGGGCTCGAACTAATTTTGTACCAAGTCTGTAGTTTCTATGGGGCCGCCTGGACGCAGGCCAGCCACAAACATCCTTTCACAATATCTTAGAGTTTACTTTTTTAAAAAATATAGAGATAAAGGAAGTATTGTTATCTCGAAAAAAAATATTTCCTCAAATTTTAGCATAAAATGCCGTTTTATTCACCTCGAATGAATGTTGAGGTTTTTTTCAGCCTGTTCGCACGCGCATTTATATACCTACGAACGTAAGGACGACCAACACGTATATTTTGATTATCACGATGTTAATTACAACGGGTTTTCTCGCGACTTCTGCATGTACGTATGTACGGCGCGTATCTAACATAACTCAAATACGGTATGCAGTAAAAGATTGAATGCATGTAGGTTTTGAGTACGGTCTAATTGTTGCTTACTCTGAGGCACTATTGGGTCATTCCAAAGAAATGTCAACCTCAGCCGAAGAAAAAAAAAAAAGTGAAAAAAGTATTAAAAAAAAAAAAAAAAAAGAAATCTTACAACATAAGAAGTTAAAAAGAATTGAAAAAGTGTTGTAATTATCACTGAGATTAGCCATAATAAATAGTTTGTAGTGTGTTTACTGCTTGTTATTCGATGGTTACGTTAGTCACACTCCATCTTGAGTAAAAGTGACACTTGAGACTAAAAAAATTAAGATTTAATATGTGTGTTTTATGTTTTTAAGAGCCCACTTTACACATTTTTCAAATACATCATTCAGTGTTTAACACTTGCTTAACTTTGAGAAATGTTTGCCTCACAACATGAGCATTAATTTTCAGTGTTGCAAAAATGTTACGTTAGTCACGCTGCTATTTTGGTTGAAAAAATATCTACTGCCAGTAATTTTGTTTTAAATTCTTAGCAGAAATGATACAGATATACCACGTACATTGTAAATCCACCAGCATAACTAAAAAATACTTTTTATCCTTTAAGTTATAAGTAAAAACAGTTACAAAATCAGCTCTGAATGTTACATTAGTCACTATGGAATGACCCTATTACATTACAATTAGAGGTGGAACGAAGCGGCATTTGGCCGAAGCGCCGAATACCGAAGCTTCGGCAAAGTAATGGCCGAAGCTTCGGCCGAAGCTTCGGCTGGCGCACATATTGAAGTTTTTGGATTAAATGCATAATAAATGCGTAGAGTTTTATACTTTTCTCCATATGTTTTAATATTCTTAATTCTTAGCGTTACACAATATTTTCAGCTTACTGTAGCATTCTTAAATTGATTTCATTAATTAAAGTTTATTTTTATTTTGGTTATTTTTACTTAAATGTTCTTAGTATTACACAACATTTTCAGCTTACTGAGTCATTCTTAAATTAATTTCACTAGTTAAAAGTTTTCTTGTTTTGTTTTGCTCTGTACTGCTGGTACAAGAAAAGACGACATTACTATTTTTGTATTGCAAATTAGTAGTAGAAAGCTCTACTTGGAACATGAACAGCTCAATCTGCAGTTCAGTTGATGTTTTATAATAAAACAACTATTATAATCATGTATTATACCATAGAACTACCCATATACTACTATTTACGTTGTGTTATATATTATAAATATCTTAATATTCTTAATACAAAATGCTTCAGTTTTAGGTGAATTCGAAAAAATAGTATCATGTATTCTTTTTTACTTGTCTTTCATTTGGTATTTATTTTAAGAGGATTATTTAATAATGTCACAAGTTCAAAGAAACTATTCATTCCAAGGTTGAGTTTTGGAAATCACAAGCAATGAATCACAAGTAATAGAACTTTCGTTGCCTAAAGAAAAAGAGCTAGAACTGTACATGAACAAGCCACTCTTAAATAGGAAAAATTGCCTACTGAATTGGTGGATGGAAAATAAGACAATTTTTCTAGGATTATCAGAATTGGCCAAACACTACTTTTCTGCTCCAGATAGCAGTGTATACAGTAAAAGAACATCTTCCGAAGCTGGTAATATGTACGAAAAGAAAAGAAGCAGGATTCTGCCTAAAAATGCTGAGACATTGTTTTTTTACATCATAATTCTAAGTTGTGCGACAAATGAGCAGGTATTATTCTATTAATTCAAGTATAAATGACGAATCTTTTTAAAAGTTTATCAACTAATCAGAATTTTTTCTTTTTTAATTATAAATACTTAAAATGCAGATCTTGGGTGGATGTGTGCGACTAATGGACTGGACCCTTCCTCATATTTTGATTTATACAAAAATAAATAAATAAGATGTAGCTTTAAGTTATGTATTAACAATTACTTACTTGTTTTACTATATCCTGACTTTGTTGTTTAGAATCTTGATCAATGAAATGCATAATAAGTTAATATATGTAGATAGATTAATGCATCTCTTTTAAAAAACAGAAATTGTGTACCTATAAATTTCAAAAAAGATAAAATTTTAAAAGAAAGTAATCTAGGATGCATAATATTTGCATATCTGCTCTTGTACACATAAGAACCATCACCATTGTTCAAAGTTTCAAAGCTAGAAATCATTGAAAAATACTCAATGCAGTATATTTATATAGCTTTATTTTAAAACTAAAGTTTTTTTGAACAAATATAACGAAATGTAATATTTAAACGAACATATTGTTAATAAATATTTTATTAATTATTGAATGCATTCTGGCTTCAAATGTTCAAAACGCACATATTTTTAATTGAATATAAATTTCTATTATGCTTTATCATGAGGAACAATTTTGAGTTAAAAAAATGATAATAATTGTAGCAGAAAATTTGCTGCATAAATTTCAGGCCGAAGCAGCCGAAGCGGCCGAATCACAACTCATGCTTCGGCCAGACCGAAGCTTCGGCAAAATGGCCGAAGCTTCGGCTCGGCCGAAGCTTCGTTCCATCTCTAATTACAATGCTGCTTTTTGTGCGCACATACCATGCAGTTTTACGCAATATTAGATTACGCATTTTCAGATTACTATTTTTCTAAATGTGTAAAACATAGCAATAGACTGACAATAATAAAAGTAACGTGTTAGTCAGCTATCATGGTTTTAACAATTGTTAACACGAAACGATTTAACGATTTAACACAAATATTCAAAAGGTATTTTGGAAATTCCATTATACTATAGAATTCAGCTTAGAAAATATACTAATGTAGGTGTAAAGACCTTTTGTACAATTAATATTTTGCGTTGTACGTTACAAAACATATACAGATTTGGTTTTAAAATGTCATCCTTATGCTCATCCTTTGATACACTAAGTGGCCAAAAGTATCCGGACACTTTCAAAAATTCACATTTTTACATATAGCTGGAGAAATAAGTGATCAATTGTTCTTTAACTTTAGTCATACAAAACATAGGCTTCACCGAACATTTCCAAGTTGAAATTAAATTACCCTTGCATTTGGGGGACGATAAGAAGGGGTGTCGAAAGAATAACCGCTTTTTGACCATAACTCTTTGAAAATAGCTCGGAATAAGCTATGCATTTCAGTAATTAATTAGCATACTATGTATAATTACTATACAAATTCAAATGAACGCACCACTCTTACTTCCGAAGATATGAAACAATTTTTAAAAAACAGCAATTTTATTTGAAGGGTTTTTGCTCATAACACGCAGAGTTTTTGATCAAACCTTATCAAAACTTCAGGAAAGATGACAAAATACAAGAGAAAGAACATACTAGAACGGTTTTTAAAAATATTAAAAATCCGATGAACGTTAAAAGGAAAAAAAATTTCACGGCGCATGCGCGAACGACAGAAATTTATAACTACAAAAATATTGTAGCCTGGTATATACTGCATCTTATAAAAAAAGTTCCAGTTGAATATCATGAAAATTGAAAAAGATATCAGCGGTCTAGTGAGCTGTATTTCATTCATTCGTAGACAATACATACATAGTGAGGGTCTGTCCACAAAGAGCTATTTTTAAAATAAAGGTTATTTCGTCATCGTTCAAAATCAACGTTTCAGGA
>JAXGGA010021761.1:0-16060 GCA_038373865.1 Uloborus plumipes | reverse complement strand
AACTGGAAAACCATATGTACTAAATTCACAACTATTATTGCCATTTTATTACATACAGTCTTGATTATTTTTCGAACATCTTTCACTATGTCCGATAGTTTGTGTTTACTCATTCTTCATATTTCTTACACCTTATCAAGTTTAAACTTTTCGTAGTGTTAGGGGAAAAATTGTTTCCTTTTAAAAAATGTCTTGTATGGGATCAGAGTTTTTTCTTTTAATCTAGAAAGGAAACTAGTGAAAAGCTTGTTCTAAAAACTAAGTAAATACTTGCTTTATTTGCTTCTTTGCTTTAAATCTTTTGAAAAGTTTTCATTTATTTACTTTTTTTTACTTCCCAATAATAAAAGACTCTGTCAGACGTAGAAATGTTTAAAGCTATTACTTTTTATCAGGTTGACAGATGCTTAGATGAAAACGCATTCCTTTAACAGAAAATAATGGCACTTTAATTGTTTTTCTTTTTCAGTTTTTCTTTCATTTTATTGATTTGTGTCTTACAGTGATAAAACTTTCTTTCAACTTAGATATCCAGTCTTTGAAAATGACGAAGGAAACAATATCTTGGATACTAAGGCGAGTCAAAAGATAATTCAAATTGGCTTATAAGTAAGTTAGATTTAACCCCCTGACGATTTTGGACGTCTTATCACACCCATTTAACATGTAATTCCCGAACTGCAGAACCGCCAGGGGGTTAAAGAAATACCCCACAAAGATTTTAAGGATGAACTTATTGTTTTCTAAACACACAATACAACTTTTGAAAACTCTTTACTTTTTGCAGTGATAATTTTATTTCGCTTTTCGTTGCTCTCATTAAAATATCTTTCTTACTGGTTTTCAAGAAATTTGTATGTTTATATCATTCTAAATGAATTTTTAGTCAAATGAATTGTTGAAAGACAAAAGGATAAATAAGTCAAAAAAAATTAAAAAAAGAAGAAAGGAAGAAAAGAAAAGAAAAGAGGAAAAAATAATTGCGGTTATGCGCATTTCGATTTTTGTAAGAAGCCTGAAGAAAAAGTTAATCTGGCACAGAGACTCCATTAGAAAATACCCTCCCCCCTCCCCGAAAAAAAAAGAAACTCATTTGTAAGAATTTTCAAGAAAAAAAGAATTACTTCGATCACAAACGTAAGTATGATGTAGTTTAGTTTTAACTGAAATGGAAAAAGTGCTTTACCGTCTAAACAAATGCAAATTCTGATAGAAATCGCAGCCAGGATCGCAAAAACTGCAAAGAGGATTCCTTCATATAGCAAATATCTCCTGAAAGTCCGACCAATTTCTTTTTAAAATAAGTATTGAAGTCGGAGACAAATATTGCATTTCTCTAGAAAATCTCTTTAGATATTTTATGAATATTGGAAAAGTTTCTCCCTATATGGGGGAATAATATTCATACTACTGAGATATACAGTGACATGAAAGCCCTTCAGTTTCATTTTTTATGGGAATAGAATTGATCTTTGCTTTTTTCTAAAGTAAGATAATATATAAAATACATCTTCGTATAGCTTTCAAACAGAGTCTTTTTAAAGACAGGTTTTAATATAATAGAGTTTCATAAAATGAAATCTACTTGAATTGGTGCTTGTTGAAATTAACACAAAAATTATGAAATTCCCCTTATATCCTTTTAAATGGCATTGCCTCAGTTAAGTTCATCAAAATATTTAGGCAAAGATATACATGAAGTAATCTAAAATTTTTTAAAATACGAGTATGTTTGTGGATAAATGTCTATTAATAATCCAACAGACGGAAACATATTAAATACATAGTAAATACAACGGAACCTCAAAAACTCGACACTTCAAAGGAGCACGAAATTAGTTCTAGCTAAGCGGATGCAAAATTTCCGAGGTTTACTAATATAAACTCCTATTTTTTCACTCTCTTTTTCACAAGGGGTTACCATGTACGAAGTAATAAATAATTCCAGTAAATGATTTTTCCTTTATTTATCTTTGAAACGTACAATAAAATGGGGAAAAGATATAAGAGTTCTATGTAATTGGGTATATTAAACAGAAAAGTTCCCGCTTGTTTAAAAAAAACATCTATTTCTGTTAGTGACTGCCCTTGAAACCTTTCTCCAACACTTTCTTAGCCTTGTGTTTGCAAGAACAGCAGAAAGTGGTGACTGACTACTGTGGGTACAAGGACGTATTCTCCAAAAGAACTTTTACAGCACAATGAAGAATTCACTGCCCCAGAGACATTCTCAGAAATTATCAATATGAAACAATATTGGTAGCAAAAAGTGCACTAAATAGCAAGTTGTACTCTAAGAGCTACCTCGAGGTACCCATTCGAAGTATAGAGGTTACTGTCAATATATGTCAAGGTTGAGAGGTTTTTACCCATAGTAATTATCATTGAATTAACTATTGCAACAATAAATATCCATTTACCGAGGTAGTCGAGTTACAGCAGTTTTACTGCGTTCCTAAATTCCATCCAGTGCAGAAAACAATAAATGGAAAGGTGTATATGAATAATTTGAAAATAAAATTTGGGCTGTCAAAAATTTCGTGTGAAAATTCCTACTTAAAACATTTGCATGTAGACTCTCTAATTAATACTTTAAATTTTCTGAACATCTATGTCAGTGTAGATCAGTCAGGAGGTTTTTGTCTGACATATTAACTTTTCAGTTATCTTGTTTAACCAGTTATGGTTACACTCGCTTTTTAATAAAAGCGAGTGTAATAAAAAGTAGAAGCTTAGAAGTTAAAACTTAGAAGTTAGAACTTCTTCATAATAAAAAGTAGAAGCGGTCATGTCAGCTGAGTTCAATTATTTTCAAGCAATGCACAACAATTCAAATAAATCAAAGATACATAAATATTCTAATGCTGCATTTTTATTTACCTTTTACTAAATTTAGATTACGTTTCATCGTCAAATCTAAATCATATTTTTAAGTAAAAATACCCCAAAATTTAATTACGGTTATTATTGCTCAAAACAAAAATACCGATTTTTAAATGACTAGTTATGGACATTAGCCTGAAAAGATCTTTAACGCCTTAATTAATCGCAAAAAAACTGTTTAATGGAAGAAAAAATAATGAGTACGTACCATCTGCTGTACAGATGGTACGCACGTGGTAATAAATATGTCCTTGGAAAACGTTGTGCCATGAACATTCGCTATTTTTAACTACGAGTATTAATATGATAAACTGAACTGTAGACAACAAACTATATTTAGAAAAATGTCGTGGGGCTTCCTTAGAAGATGCTATTTTGAAAAGACAGCAATTGTAGTCCTGGAATATTAAAACGAACTTAATATTGACAACACAAGACAAACCTGCCGTTTACCAGTTGGGTGCCCCCGACAAGTCATTTACTCATTTACCCCTAAACTTTTGTGCATTTACTTCCATTGTGCTACACCTGTGTAATAAGTATTACTTAAAGTGAGTATACTAGTAGTTGAACCAAAATGCTTTTAAATGAAAAAAATGTTACAATAAAAGTTAAAGTTATGTCCTAAATCATGGAGTTAAATCCTAAAAAATCATACTGGAACATTATACTATAGTCTTTTTGAAAACTTGCATTTCGAATGAGCATGTCATTTTCCTAGATTGAAAAAAAAATGCAGCGAAAGTTTTTTTTTTTTTTCATTTGCGAAAATATAATGAAAACACAAGAGTCGACCATGACTATTTTCATCATTCATTATTCCAAAAGAAATCATTATACGTTTTTTATAGAAGTTACAATTTCTACTTCACAATATAATTATCTTAAAAGAAACGCGCACTCTCTTCTACTAAACTAATGAGTTTCAAATCATTTGTGAAACGACGAAAAGAAATGCTTTCGTTGAAAATAATATTTGTCTTGCTTGAAACAATCTACTTACATCATTTGAAGAATATGGAATTGATGGTACCTGAACTTTAACGTTTCTTTTCATATGTGTTCTTGCGTAGTAATTATTGTACATGTTATACATTTGCACTCACATGTAAGGATAAATACTTAAAAATTGATCGTGGAAAAAAATGTGCTTTTATATTTTGGTTTGGAACATCGTACTCATATCAAAAATGCAGCTTTATTTCTTCTCTAGCCTACTTTCTTGCCTATTTTGTACATTTTCATGCATTTTTAGAAAGTCAAAAACTTTTGAAAGAAAAAGAGATGTGAGTTGTATTAACACGATATTGAAAACGCAGTTTACTGGATGGTCGGATTTACCTATCTAGTCGTAAAATATGTATATTTGTCAACATAATTTTAAATGCAATAATGAGCAATGATTAGCTTAGAATTATTAATTTCAAAACGCCCGTGCTTAATATGAGCCAACTTTGTGTACGTTATCCATGTGCATTAATTTTTTCTCAAAATGCAATGGAAAATTTGAAAAATATGCACTAACGACACAATACATAATACATAATAACCAACGCAACGAAAACCAACGCATTTCATTTTGAAATGCTGGAACTATGCTTCAATACTAGGCTAGCCTTACTGGCAGTTAAGAGTGTATCATTATAGTTTTTTTTCGCCTTTTTCCACATTTTGTAGTTTCATTATATTACGTAAGTTTAATGAGGAAAGCGCTGTATACTAATGAGGTTATAAACATTGAAAGAAAAAAAATGTTCAAAAAACAACATTTTCATCGTTCCAAGCATGCCTCATTTCAGAATCATTAACTTTCTGAAAAGATAAATTTGGTACATTTTTAATACTTCACAAAATTAATTCAGGATAATTAATTACAGCAAAAATTTACTTTCAATATTTTGCGTACGCTTTTAACTTTCGAAGGAGCTTAATAATCTCAAAATGTAGCCATTTCGTTCTTAAAAATAATGAGGATGGATAGTTATTTTTTCAGTAATTCCATAATTTTCTTGATAAATTTTTATGTAACTATTCTTACTTCCATTAAAATAACTCTAATCACAAATAATGTAGCAAGACCGATGTAGATCTAATATTTACGTTTTAAGTGTAGCGCGGAAAAGCGCTCTGAAGATCGAATAAAATATGATATGCATGATATTATCATATACACTTATCGAGTATGATATAAAATTAGTAATTTTTATGACTTGGAATGCATTTCGGGTTTGTTTAGGGACACTAATATCATTCTTTGAAGCTTTTGATATTTATATCAATAGTAGTATATTACCAGGCATTGCGCGGATGCCTATTAATACAACATAGCTAATTATAATTGCTTTTAGCTTTTTTCTAGTTAAATTGAAATAGGTGAGCCTTAAATTGATAATTCATTGTTAATCGCAATGTTTGTTGGAAACTAGCCATATTTAAATTTGTTAAATTTTATCAATTTGTATGCTAAAAGGATTTTTTTTATTACTCTATACATTCAAAATTGAAAGAAAATAACAATTTTGAGACAAAAAAATGAGTTTTTAGCTTTTAGGATTTTTTAAAATTTCATAACCCCGCCTATGTGAATTCTAGTGCATCAAGGATGTGCCAAGTTTGATGAAAATCCTTTTAATAAAGAAAGAAAGAAGATAAAAAGAAGAAAAAGAAAGAGCAATTATACATTTTTTTTTTTGACCAATGCATACCCCACGTTTTATTTCGTATCATATATAAAAGTCCAATAAGGTTTACTTATTTTCTTTTTTATCATACTTTTCCATTTTTAACATGGAGATTTAACATGAAACGTATGTCGTTTCAGACCATTTTAAAGTAAATCGTCCTTCAGAAATTTCGCCGTCATTTTAAAACGTAAAATGTATGCATCTTGTCTTGTCAAAGATAAGAATAAAATTATAACGTGTGTAATCAAACATTCATTTAAAAAAGCATATTCACGTGAAGAAGAGAGAAACATGAAAAAGCACTTTAAAAAGGCTCAGGACTTCGTTTAAGATCATATTTGTCGAAAAAATTCTTGAAAAATTCCTGGAGTTTTTACGTTATCATATACCATTACTTTCTCACAGAGTTTTTTTTCTTATTCTTAAACCTTTTTAGTAAAGATTTAAAACCTACCTCTCAGTAAGCTTAGCAGAGTAAAAAGCGAAACAGCATTGGGTTGTTAAATTATTTATGAAGTTAGTCTTCCAACCATGAGTTAGAAAATGCTCTCAAGTATGTTTTTCGTTCAAGACGCTTAAATTTGTTGAGCAGAAAACTTGTTTTCAAAGCTTTATAAAAGCAATAGTGTATAAATTTAGTGCATAAATTTTGGAAAAATACGATGATGTTTTGTACTAATAGGATGTTTTGTATCATTGCAAAACCATTTTGCTATTATTGTTATTTTTTATTTGATATAATTATGTTTTGGTTAATATATACTGAGAGTAAAAAGCTACAGGTAATTAATTTACAAAATAATCTTAGGGGTCCTTCACGTCGCAATTTTTTCCATCATTTCTAGCCTCCCTCTCCCCGGAAAAAATAAATGCACTTTAAACGTCCAACGAATTGGAGTTCGCTCTGCCGCCAATCATTTTTGCTAGTTTAGTAATCATGCTAAATGTCTTCCTATATATACAAGGGCATACAAGATAATACGAAATTATATAAGATAAGTAACAATCTTAACCCATTAAGGCCTAGCGTCAATTTTTAGGGACGGTCCAAAAAAGGGTCTTAATTTCCCCAAAATGAACATTTCAACCTAATAATAATGTTCAGTTAGTACCTCGGTATTTTTTCGATTCGTTATTAACAGATCGCAGCACATAACCATTGTAAAGTGTGTCCTGTAGCAGTTTTAATACGATCTTTATCAAAAATTACATCATTCACAATCTCAAAAAAAAAAAAAGCTAAGTTTTCAAGTTATTCCCAGCTTTCCAGTTTATGTTAATTGCTGCTGTTATTTCTTCTTATAAAATTTCTTTTTAAATTTCATATCGTAGGCCTAAAAAAAAATAGTAAAAAAAGTATGTACCCTCTGGGATCTATCGTAACTTTTAAGGGACGGTTTTTCTTTCCTTAATATTTTTTTTTTTTAACATAATATTTTTTTTATAATTTTTCCTGTCCATTCAACATTGTTTGTAACCAGTATACAAAATATGTTTGAAAAAAAAAGTCAGGCATTAATGGGTTAAGCAACAGCAGCTTGGATAATATTTTTTTTTTCTTTCATTGAAAGTGCGGTGGATGTAGAAATGTTATGCATATTCTTTAAGGTAATCTTTTCTTCTGTGTGTAGAGCCATTCCAAAAAAAAAAAAATGTACGGCCATCAAAACCAACAGGAAGTTCGGTCACTGAATTATTCCATAAGTGCTCCAGAATATGTTCTGATTTCCAGAATATGTTCCAAAAACTTTATTAAAAATTAAAAATTTTGAATATCTAACTATTCATTATACCGATAATACATTACCAAAGTATAATTATGCAAATACAATTTATTTTCAAATGCATACACGTGCAGGTATGTTTTTCAACACGAAAAAAAAAAAAAAGCCAATTTACGCACCTCATATCAGTTTTAAATGCATCGTCAATTTTGAATTTTCAATGTTAAAGCTTATTCAGAAAGAAAATTACACGTTGGAGAAGATTTTCTCTGTTTAAGTTTACACACTGTAACAACTACGTTCCTTTTTTAATGCAAAAAAAAAAAAAAAAAATTGTAATGCATTTGCATATATCAGATTGTATTAATGTATATCAGGTTTCATACTGATTACTAAAAGTAAATAAAAAGTTTAATTGCATTTTTTGTGAATTTGATGAATCGTTTTATCAAATAATAGTCACAAATTGAAAATTCATTGGAGTTAATTCCGCAATATCGACATTAATATCGAAAGAGCTTTTGAAAGCTTAAGTTTTATGAATTCAATATGAAGAAAATACGGAAAGTCATAAATCTGATCCAACGAAGCCATGCTTGTATGAAGATTAATAAGTGCAGAGTCAAAAAAATGCGAGTCGGAAGGAAGTTATTTTTATTCTTTATAAAACTTACCCGTTAATTATGCATCAAGTCATTAGCATGACAGTAAAGTAAACTGCTTTTTTTAAATCCCTTTCTCGTACAGACGGTGATTAATTACCTAAAAGTACTTAAAAATGTATCACTCATTTGTTAATTAACAGTCTTAAATGTGTTACACTCCTTTATTTTTTACCCGGAAATTGCTCCAACTCAAAGAGACATTAAAAAAAATCTAAAAACTTATAAGAATCATTTATCTTTAATCGCATTTAAAAGTAAAATGTATATATACTATGTATATATAATACAGGGTGTCCACTCCTATCGTAGCCCAATAGCTAATTTCTAAAAGGTTAGAGATAAGCATATAGTTTATTTAGGAAAAAATCTCCAAATTACGAAAGGAATTATGGGTCTATTCAATGTTTTTAAAAAAATTAAATTTTGAAAGTTACGAAATTTAAATTTTCATACAGCCCCCCAGTCCTATTAATCATATTTAGTAAAACATTCTTGACACTGTAACGTTTAAAACTAAAAACAAATCACTGTTCTACCACAAAAATTGACCGAGTTATGACGTTTTGAAAAATCAAGATTTTGCATTATTTCATGACGTCATCGAGAGATCGCTTAAGGGACAGTATGCGAAATCCTTCAAAATCTTGATTTTTCAAAACGTCATAACTCGGTCAATTTTTGTCGTAGAACAGTGATTTCTTTTAAGTTTTAAACGTTACAGTGTCAAGAATGTCTTACTAAATATTATTGATAGGACTGGGGCGCTGTATAAAAATTTAAATTTAGTAACTCTTTCCAAATTTGATTTTTTGAAAAACATTGAATAGACCCAAAATTCCTTTCGTAATTTTTCCTAAATGAAGTATATGCGTATCTCTAACGGTTTAGAAATTAGCTATTGGGCCACGATAGGAGTGGACACCCTGTACATATATTACGTTAGTGAAAGCTTACACACAACCGCTTACACATGAGATAACAATTTAGATCCACTAAACAACCAATCAGAAATAAAAACTCTAATCTACCTTTTGATCGTTGTGTGAAACAAACATTTTTATAAAACTTCCCGTGTGCATTACAAAACAGTCATTTGTTTATTTTTGTTTTGCCAAAAATCAGTTTGTTTTTTCACCAATACCGAGAGTCTTTGGAAACAAAACTAATTGAAAACCACCTGGCTAACACAGTCAACTGTTTCAAAAAGTAAAAAGATCTGTTATTCTGTTTATAAGAAATATCCTATGTTTCAAGCGTATAATATTTTTTGCTAAAAAAAGTAAATGGTCATGGAAACACTTGCGCTGTGGCATGCGTTTTTTAAATTAGGGTCTTTCAGCACGTGAAAGGTATGTAGAATCTCGTGCCTTCCCTTCATATATCCTTCTGTCATGTTGAAGACGAAATTGCAAGGTCAAGTGCATAAATGTGTGTGCCGGCAATGTTGAAAATGTGCTAAGCTTTAGTCAGTGTTATTTGCTATTTCTGACAGTGTACATATTTCTAGAAAAAAGAGAGAGATAGAGAGATTTTCCAATATAAAATGTGAAACAGCTTTCTGATATTCCATAGTTAAGGTGCAAAGATAACTTTCAAAGAGATAAAAACCTCTTCAATGTGACGTCCGTAAATAGGATCATGTTTCAAAACAAGTAATTAAATCCTATTGCCAGAAACATTCCTGATAATAAAAAATACACCCAGGAACATTGAAAATAGCGACCCAAGAAGAAAGCATCGGATTGAAATGAAATTTAATACACATAATGATACAGGTGAGAGATTCACTTGATCTCAAAATCAACGCAATTGAACAAATACAGGGTGTGCAAGGACACAAATACAGAGCAACTTCAATAGTGCGTTGGACCACCTCTAGCTGCAATACATGCCGCCACACGGTCCGGCATTGAGTTGATTAGACGCCTGATGTTGTCCTGAGGCAGACGGGCCCGCAAATTTGTAACAGCCAACTCCGAATCACGCACAGAGTGACACGATGGCATTTGACGTTTTAGCTGATCCCACACATGCTCTATAGGGGATAAGTCGGGGGAGCGGGCAGGAAATGAAAGAGTCTGAAAATGACGTAGGAAGTCTTGAGCAACACTTGCTGTATGCGGACGATCATTATCTTGCTGGAAAATAGCCCCTGGGAGACCATTTAGGAAAGGTCCCACATGGTGTCGGAAGAATATCATCAACGTAACGTTGGCCGGTTAAGTTTCCACACATCACAATCAGATTAGACCGGCTATCAAAGGATATGGCCTTCCAGACCATTACACCAGCTGTGCGGGCAGTGTGACGTAGAACAGTGTGGGAGGAATTGTACCGCTCACCTGGGCGCCTCCACACCCGTACACGGTTATCATCAGTCCCTAAAACAAACCGAGACTCATCACTAAACACAACTGTTTGCCAATCTGTGACATTCCACATTGATCAGGCTTGGCATCACTGTAGACGCAGTCGTTGATCAATACGACGATTTCTTCTTGGGTCGCTGTTTTCAATGTGTCTGAATGTATATATGCCTCGTTAAAACGTATCCTTTTTCAAATGCCGTCATTTTTTTTTCTCTATTAAATTACATGGCAAGTTTTGAATGCTCTCCATGTATCTTGTTTGCCGACAGAATGGTGTAGTGGTTAAGACGCTGGCCTCTCACTCCCAAAGATTTTCACATCAAAGATTTTCCCACGATTTTCAAGATGCATAAAATTACAGCGTCTATGATCTTCTGATTATGCGGTAGGTAAAAGATCCCTCAAGTACTTGTTTGGCATTGAGTATCTCTTGGCAGAATTTTTTTCCAAGTTCAGTTTCGCATCGAATAGAGCCCAGGTGCCACCCCATCTAGGGGTGAAACTGGGCGTCGAAATACTCGGCATTCCGATAATGACATTCCACCGTAGAGGTGCCACATGAAATGTGTGCCGGTTTCAGGTAATATGCTAGGTTTGCAAATGGTTAGAAGCCAACGCATATCTATAAAAAAAATAAGAGTTTCCTCAAAATCTTTCTCAAAAAAATTCTTTAAAAGAAATATTATAACTTTTAAGCAAACATAAATATTCACTACTAGCTTTATCATTTTTAAGTTTAACTTTAAAGTCAACTATATTTTGAAGAAATAAAATGGACGAATATAATAACTTCCTCTAATACAAAAGCTCCTTTTTATTTTTAATTCGATAGCGTAGCGTAACAAATGCAACAGAATCGAAAACAACGTAATGTTTTGAACTTTCAATTTATGGAAAACATGTTTCAAATTGTGAAAGAGTCAAAATTTCTTTATCATTTATTTTATATTTTGTTATGCAGAAGTTAGAAGTGAATTCACTGTATGCATTTATCCCTGACTTTAGAAACTGTGCTCTTACTAACTCGCTTTACGCGAGTGAAAGACAAACTTGAAACATTTCGCTTCTCTTTTCAAATTCAAACAAACGTTAACGAAGTTATGTTTGCGGTTAGATTTGACAAAAATACGCATTGCGTTTGAAATTTTCATTTGGAGTTTTCGTTCCGGTTTTAGATTTCTCATTACTGAAAAATATTTCGCGTTTACTACAATACAAAGCTCACGGTGACGTTAAATTTTATGTTTTGAATGTACAGCGTTCTTGTTTGAGGGTTAATAGTCACATATTTATATTAAATACTAATACGCAGTTAAGTTTAAATAAAGTGACTAGGTGCTAGGGGGGGGGGGTTGCTCCGTTTTTTAATCAAGCTGAAAATTTGTTTTGAAAAATTGGTTCCAGAATTAATATTCCTTGGTTAGAACCTTGTATTATATGTTCCTTTGGTATACAGAATGTTTTTTGAATCGCATTTCTTAAGATTTTTTCATTATTAGTTTTATAGTAAATCAAACCGAAACGGAACAACTAGCCCAGACTTGGGGCAAGTTGGTCCGTGGGTGGGGCAAATAGTTCCGAGATTTACAAGACGAGAAAAAACGATGCGCATTTCAAATTTAACGATGGTGCGAGATGAACAGCTCCTTTAAAACACATTTTGTAACAAGCAAAAAATGGTTGATAGAAGAGGAAATTTATTAAATGACTACAAACATATCGTTCACATAATTAGTTGTTTTTTTCTTACTATAACAATGTTTTTTCTCTTTGTTTTTGCTTTCTGGAATTTTAATAATTTGTACGCCAAGACTCAAATGCTAGTATTTAAGCACAAATATATATAATAATTAACAGCTCATAAATATAAAATTTATCGTACATTAATGTGGTAAAATTCAGTAAGTACAGTGCAACGTGTAATAATTAACAACATCAGCAGCTAATAAGCTAAAATAATTGGTTTAGTCTTCAGTTATAACAGGGAATCATATAAAATTTCCAATGCGATCCTCTAAAAATATAATTTTTATATCAAAGTATGATGATATTTTGATATATTACTACTGCTTAATTTAAATGTGACCTTCAGTAGTAAAAAGGTTCCTCTCGTCTGTTCTATAGTAAATTAAATAAATTATACAACTGAAACAGGGACGTCATTTTAAAATTTTGCAGGGGGGGGGGCAAAAGGTGCATACACAATGTAAAATTTACCAAAAAGTGGCAACAACCATGCCCACTCATATGCCAATACATTGATTTCCCAAAGACAGGGGGGGGGCAATTGACCCGCCTCCCTGCCCCCCCCCCCTAAATGACGGGCCTCAACTGAAAAAAAAGAACATTCATTTAGAAGTTAAACACCCTATCATTTTTAAATTTAAGCTGCATTAGTTTAAAACATTTTAACAAAAATATCATCAGAATGCAGTGTTCAAAACTTCCACTGCTCAGAATAATCAATAAATCTGGGGCATACATTTCAGCTCCTTTTTTTTCCTGTTTTGCAATTTTGAGTCCAAATAGAGAATTTGATGATGCATCATAAACTGAATGCCACCCATTTCATGGGCAAGGAGCGAAAGTTGAACTGGTGAGAAGATATATTTATAGACAGGAGGAAATAGGATTCTGAAAATAATCTATTTATTCCGCACCTGTCGACCTAAATGAAAACCAGATGCTTCTTGCTTCGAGAGTAAGAAGAAATCCATTTCAATGACATTTCTGATGGACATGCACACATACCCTCTTGAGGAAAGCAAGTAAGGAAAATTTATGCTATCTTGTTCCCATTCTTGTCAAAAACGAAATTGATAGTCGTCTTATTTCTTTGAATGAATTTCACGATATCGTGTTCAATTTTTAGTTTTATGCAAAAGAAAAAAAAATAAATAAAACTGTTCATAGGAGTTTTTAAATTTTTTATTCAGTTATCACTATATTTCTCATTCTCACATTTGCGCCATTAATATTAATCATAAATTTGCTTCACAAGTACGGGGCGAGCTAGTTAATGATTGAGAAAAAAAATACCTTTTTTTTATTTATTTTTTATTTTTTTTATTTTTATTTATTTATTATTTTTTTTATTGATCAGTTTTTTTATATGCCGCGGATATTTTATTACGTAAGATAACACTCTAAAAATTAAAAATAAACGAAAACGGCAAAAAATAAAGTTAAACCCAGATCTAAACGAGCTAACTTTCCCTTATACCAAAATAGACATTGATCTGATCAATATTCTCTTAATTATATAAATCTGTAAAGGTACGTAGGCCGAGATCTTTTGAACAAAGAAAGGTTTGCTCAAATCAGACTGTTCATTCAAAAGATATTGAGAAGGACAGTTTTTTTGAACGGATCAATGTAAAAATGTTCAAATCAAAACATCAAACATGAGAATGAGGTGTACGATTTGAGATCTTCCGAACAAAAAAAAGTTTGCTCAAATCGGTCTGTTCATTCAAAATTTATTAGTGGGGGGTAGGGGTTAGATATACTGATAAACCGATAGACAGGCTAAAGCATTTTCTTCATCTCAAAGCGCTACTTTTCAATTTTTCCTTTTTCAATATTTATTTAATTTTTTTGTTCATTTTGAACTTAGCGATATGTAAAAGACTTTTTATAGCATAGTTATTGCGTAAGCCTTAACCTACTTTTAAAATTCAATTAAACTTCCTTCTTTATAGATTCTTCTTCAGTTCTTCCGTACTTTTCTTTTTTTTTATAAAACTTTTCTATTCCTGAAAAAAATCAAAACGGAAGTGCTGTTGGTAAGGCAACTTTAGAATACATCAGAGTTATATAATGTTTAATTTAGCTTGTATGTATATAGGAAATTAAAACTACATCTTCTAACACTAAACTATATTCCAAAGAATAACAATATGAATCGCAAAATAAAAAAAAGTAATATAAGTGTGAAACTATTTTCTCCGTAATATCAATTTACATCATGCTGCATTTGAAAAAGAAAAAAAAAACTTTTATAGATGGTTATTATAACCGAATTTCCAGATTGAAAAGAGAGCTATTACGTGCATGTTTTATTCTCCCCTTAAGACACACTTTTATAAATTGATAACATGAGAATTCACTGATTTACATCGTGAATTGGGTTCCGGGATTTAATGTTATTATTGAATAGAGAGATATATTGTTTTTCTCCTTTCAAAGTCTTTTATGGTATATTTTTCTTCATACGCTTATTTCTCGATAGATTTTTATGGATATGTTATGTAAATGATAAAGCGTCACTTTAAGATATTACACTGCTTCGAAAAAAAACAACACTTTTCCTGATGCATTTATTTTTTCGCTTCACACCAAAAATATTGTGGTCTGTTATTTCCTCTTCGAGGCATACAAGTATTGCTGGAATGTAAAAGAAAATCAATTTATTTATTGTACTCTTTAGACATAAGGAGTGTTTATGTAATGGAATTGGTAAAGAAAATGTAAAAAGGTCAATTGCAAAATAAAGGCGACATTATTTTTAAAACCCTATGAATCTTCAAATGCATGTTTTATTTAATAAAATAAAGGCATGAATGTAGTAGATTGCTCTTTTCTTTAAAATAATGACATTTTTCTTCGGTTGTCTAGCCTATGCAATACAAGCCATCTTAATTATTTTAAGTCACTTAGATCAGAATAATATGATAATGTACGAACTTTTTTTGAACACGCATAATCAGCTGTATTAAATGCTTCCCTAACTAAACTCCATTTTTTGAGTGAAAGTAACGAACATGCAAAGTAAACTAAACACCCAGTACTTCAATATGTTGTACTAAATAAAGCATTAAAAATCGTTAGTAGACTTTTCTTTTTTTGCTTAACAATTTCATTAAAACGTTCTTTTTTTTTATATTCATTAGAGTAACTATTGTCTGATCTATCAACCGAACTGTTAAGTCATCTGAACATGCTTTAGAGTTAACACATAACATTACTTTCGAAAGTTAAATATTGAGAAATTGGGAGAAGAGGAAAAAATAACGAAAAAACGGCAGCATTATTGAAGCCTAATCCTTACCTGGGCAAATCATGAATAAAACTAGTAAAAACTTCACATTTTTCAAAAAACATGTTTTCTACCAAATTCGTCAAATTAAAAAAATCTGCTCTGTACTCAGGCCCGTCATTTAGGGGTGGCAGGGGGTGGTCAATTGCCCCTCCTTGACTTTGAGAAATCAAGGATTTACATACAAGTGGGCGTGGTTTTTGCTGATTTCCGATGAAATTGCATTGAGTTTTCACCCTTTGCCCCCCCCCCTTTAGAAACTTGAAATGATGTCCCTGGCTGTACTATATTTCTTCTAAATTTCGATCCTTCTTAGTTTGTCACAGATTGATTTCTATAAAATCAAGCAATATTAGTGTTAACCTTTTGGATCCGGGGTGTTCATATAGAAAATTTTCTTTCGACCCAGGTAGTACGACAGTTTGACCACAGAATTCTTTTCCATTGAAAAGAGAAGGTATAAACTGTCGCACCAGACGTATGAAACCTTGAAAAAAATCCCCGGCTCCAAAGGGTTAGAGTGAAAATTTCAAACCAGTCCTCTAAACTAGACGAGACTGATGGTACAACATGTGTATCGCCCGGTTCATAAAGGCTAAAATGATACATGTCCCTTTTTCTCGAGCAGTTCTAAATATACACATTTTCTTCTTTAAGCGTAGAAATAATCAAAGAAAATTATTTATTTATTTATTTT
>JAXGGA010021760.1:0-16060 GCA_038373865.1 Uloborus plumipes | reverse complement strand
GAAATAACTAAAATTATGACCAAAGTCATCAATATATTTACTTTTTCGTATGAACTCCATCGATTTTCATTGTGACCGTTAGTAGGGGGATTGAAAAAAACTGCACCAGAATTCAGCTTGGCAACATCCATATTGTTAATCTATGAGCTTTCCTCAACTAAAATCCATCGTCAAAATGCGGTCCTCATATTTTGCATACTCAACCCCCTCCAGCGCCTGGTCTGACAATGCTCTTTCGAGAAGCGCGACGGGGGGTCTCTTGCTGTTCTGAAATCATTTCCCAATTTCGCTTCAGCTGTGCTTGTCTCGTTATAATGTCGTTTAAATGGAAAGATCTTACTTTAAAAGAAAAAGTTAATTTTATAAAATATGCAAATGCTAATAAATGTACGAAGTTACAACTTGCAAAAACGTTTGAGACATCGATCTCCACGCGCTGAAGTTAATAATGCTTGTAATATTATAAGACGTTTAATGAAGAAGCCCAATGCTGACTTTCACTTGTTTTACAAACTGGAAAATCAAGTTACTGACTTGATGCGTTCACAGAGCAGTAAACAGTCTAAAATATCCGACTTCTTTAGCAACAAACACGTGAGTAACATTATAGGTACTTTTTCAAAAATTGCACCAAATATGTATATTTCACAATAAAATAAGGTCATTGTTTATCCAATTTCTAAATTTTAATATGTTTAAAGGGTCATTAATTAATATGCTTAAAGTTAATCATTAGATATTTGTTGATGAATATACCTATGGTTAAGGCAATTTGTAATGCTTTCTTGGTTTTAATCTTTCTACCTTTGCGTTCCCCAAATCCGTAGGGAGATTTTTCCCTAGGGAGAAGGATACCCTTTCCCATACTGCTACCAAAATTGACCTACAATTGCATTTGCAATTATAAGATTTCAATTTTGAAAAATTTCCCGTGTGGCCCAAGCTTTTGATACCTATACCATTACCAACGATCTCCCCTCTATGGTTTTAGAGCTAGAATTTCGATACTTTTTTGGTGACAACCCTACTAACTCCTCTATGTCTGCACTTTGCCTAGTGTTTAGTCTACGTTTATATCGACCCTTTCTAATAAAAGTTTTGTATCCATGAAAAGTATTTTCAGTTTAGGAAAGGGACTGGCACGTGACACCCATGGTGAAAATCCGAACTCCATATGTCTACAGCTTCTCGTGAGACCCAGGGTTAAGAGTGGGTATGGTAACTTAATTTTTTTTTTTTTTTTTTGACGTGAGACGAGTTCATTTACGTTTAGGTTGAAAAAGGCGAAATTCTGAAGGGGTATCACGCATAGAAAAATTCATTCAACGCAACTCCCAACTAAACCACAACTTCAACTTTTCATTCAACGACCTGCCAGAGCCAGAAATTGCATAGCACACGGAAGTTTCTGGTTGAATTTTTCTGGTCCGTAGAAGGTGCTCCCCCGCCCCTCTTTTTTTTTTTTTTTTTTTTTTGGGTTGCAAGCATCAGATAGCTCTAGTTTCTCTTAAAGTAGTTATATTTGTGTTTCATTTTCTGTTAATACGTTAAGTAGAGCATACTAAAACGAAAAAAATAATGTTATCCACTCGGACTTATGTCTAAATTATGTCTCATTAACTCTTATCATAAGTGAAAATGCATTTTTGCGAACAATGTTAACTGACACATTTATCTACATTTTCCGTTTGACATTATGGCTTATTGTCTTCCATCGCGTACTCAAGGCAGTAAAATATGGGGCTCCACATTTATTTTACCGTTAGGGGCTCCAGCTAATTGGTTTCCCCGAGCCTCACTCTAATAAAAAATTTTCGGGTATTTTCGCGGATTTTATTTGGCGCTGTGAAGAGACATGCTTCTGGAGCAGCTAGAGGTGTAAATGATATGTATACTGCAGAGCTTCCCCCTTTATTTTATTTGAAAATCTATTGCTTAATTTACACTCACGCTGAATGCTGTTGATTGATCAGTCGGTTGACCCACCATGATGATTAGTGTAATATTTAGTTATGAAAACGGGGCACGGCGATAATGACTTCAAATGGTAATTTCTGCAAGTTAGAGTCAAAACTACATTAGTTATTTTGTAGCATTCTCTTTCGAAGATTGATATTGAGCACGTTTTATCAATTCGAGATTTTTAAGTACGTTTCTCAATCTAGCAGAAACTTTCTAACATTGCAATCACTCTAACTTCCGCGTGTTTTGCAATCTCATAATACAGTTCCTTCTCAATTTTTTAATCTGGAACTCGATTTTGATGGTATCCATTTAAGGGTGACTTGCGAAAATGTTTACAAATTTTACGCTTTTTTTTACATGGCGAACCGTTTGAAAACTGACCATCCAAATTCATTCTCAGTAATCTTCATGTGAGTCACAAACCTCTATCCCTGCTCTTTCAGGTATTTTAGGGAAAATAATCGTTGTATCAAAAGCAGGAGTTGATTCTTTATTTTTATTTTTTATTTTATTTTATAATTTATTTATTTAATTACTTTATTTATTTATTTATTTATTTATTTATTTATTTTATTGATTGATTTATTTATTTTTTGCGGGATTATGCTCTTAATCTCTCAGGATTCAGGATTGAGATTTCAGGATTAAAAACCCTGTCTTAATAATGACACTGGATAATGCCGATGTTCTAATAATACCGATCATGGCCGAATTGGCCTACTGTTTACTTTTATAAAGCTATCAAATCACAGGAAAAAATGACGGTACACAGCGACATTTTTCTTTTTGAATTTGTCAACTGCCTAAATTGGGGTTTTCTAGAACAATTAACACCTTTTTTTAAGTTCGTGAACTACATTAAACCTTGAAGAAACAAAATTTACTGTAAACTTATAATCTGGCAATTTCGATGAGACTTTTTCAGGACAACTGTTGCAAAAAAGTTTGCCTGGTGATAACGAACTGCGAGTTTTTGCTATCTGAAACAGAAAAATAGGGATTGGCATCTTTGGTCTATACATAGATTCATTCGGCACACCCTCCATCTGTAACCAAATTTTTAAAAATTGATGGGGGCGGGGTGTTAACACGAGTTTTAATTGGGAGACCTTTTTTCAGTGCAAAAAAAGAGCTGGTACAAAATAGTTCCCTCTTATCTCAAAACACAACTGCATTTTTTATTAAATTTCTTCCTTTTTTTAGCGTTATAGCCTGTATATTTAATCATGGAACTGCATGATACTTTATTTCCTGACGCAAATCTAAAATATTCTAATACTCGTGAACAATTTTGATTCAGTTTCATTAGATGTAACTTCAGTTAAATATATTAAATAAATTCTGCAGCATTCAGATCATCCCAGTTTCAATTACGAACGCTTTTATGTTCAATGTTCATACTTCATCAAAATAGTGTAAATAAAGTTGACTTTGACAAGCCATAAAGTCAACAATGTTTCAAGCTGGGATGAATACACAGTTTTGTCAACAATGTCAAAATTTTTGTAATATAAAATAAGAACAAACGCACCTTCAAAACTATCGAGATGTCAGAAATTAGATCTCGAAAGAGATCGTTTCAATTTCACTGTATTGCATCTGGGGAATGAGTTGTGAATGTTCTCTAATTCGAAATAGAGTTTTTCCGTAGTCTTCGCCTTTTTCTCTTAAAAAAACATTCGAATAATGCAACGTCTCGTGATTTCTGCCGCCTGTTATTTTTACTTTATTTTATACCTATTTCGCTTTGTTTGGGTTTTTTCCCGGTATCTTCCAAAAGTTGCGAATTGACTAATGAAGTCAAGACTTCTAAATTTATCGGTTTACTGCACAGCGTTGAAAAAAGCATAAAATGTAGTTCCATTCTTTCTCTCTTCTTCCCAAGAGGATCCGCATTGCATTTGTGGCGGCCTTTCTTCGCCTATTAAATACAGAAATGTAATAGGAGCTTTTTTTTTCTGTTTTTTTATCCAAGAGGCAAAGCCTACTTGGAAGAATGCTGATCGTAAGCAAAAAATGATTTGAGCAAAATACTTGACAAATTTCACCTAAAAAACAAAAACAAAAAACTTTGTTTTAAGGCGATTTCTTAGCACTCTAATGAGCCGTGATCTTTCAAAAAAAAAGAAATAAAAAGGCAGGATTAGAAGAAAATCATTTTTTGGTGTAGAAAACATTAGATCAAGGTATTAATCAGCTATATGCGTCAAATTGTGTCTTTTTAACCGCTTTCTCCTCTCTTGGAGTAAGAAGCTAAAATAATAATCGCAGTGAGAAAATATGAAGGATAAAAAATAAAGGAGAGCTGAAGGTTGTTTTAATGTCAAGTTCTCTCAATTTATTCATAAAAATCTAGTTTTCTTTTGTACAGGTACGATCGAATTCAATGAGGAATAAAATTTTCTCAGTTCTCTTTGCTTTGTAACCAGTCTGCTTCTGTAGATATTTTTAACAATATTCCAAAAAGATTCTAACCTGCACGAAAGTTCTTTGGTATAGTAAAATACGATTCATCTACAACAATCTAAAAAGTAAATATTAATTCACAAATGCTAGTACTGTCGATACGTCAAGCAACGAAGCGTATCAGCGCTTAAGGTAGCTCAACGTAAACATACGTCAAGCAAAGTAAAAAAGAAACCATGTAAAACAATAACTTTTAAATAATAAATAATAAGACTTTAAAATTTGTAAAAATACGTACTGATTACTGACAATTTTGGAGCGGAGTCCCTCAAAATAACGTTGCTGTTACAGTTGATAAGATACATTCAATCATTTTTTTTTTTTCTGCAACTGAAATGTATACTTCTCATTGCATCTAAGACTATGTAGCCTATATAGCCTATATAGAGTTTGACTAGCAAATTTCAAACTCTATACTGGGTCTTCCATAGCGACAACGTAGCATTTTCAGCTGATTTTCCAACTATTTTTCTTTGAAACCTAAAGTATAAAGAATAATTTCTGGCTGAATTCAAAGATTTAAGATGTAGATGGTAGCCAATGTGTCATTTCTACCAAAAATTTAAGCAAAATACCTGTCAGCAGTTCTTTTGCTTCAAAGTCTTGGCAGAAATGACACGTTTTCACCATCTACATCTTAAATCTTTACCATGAAATAACTCAACTTCAAAAATAGCTTTCAAACAATAAATTTAAAATTGCGTCGCTTATTGTAAAAATAGTGTATCTCCATATTTAAAAAAGCCTATTTGCTTGCAAAATGATATGTTATTTAGCTAAATGTTTTAGTGTAAAAGTGAAGCAACTCAATTTTTCAAAGATTTTTTATATTACTTTTTAGAATTGTAAGATAAAAATCCGATGACAAATAGCAGCTAAAAGCTTATATTTTTTCCTGCGGAAAAATTTGTAAAGAGCTTTATATATAATAAGGCCTATAGTAAAATCACTTACAATAAGATAATTCGCTTTTACGATGAGCCATAAAATTGTTGAGTGATAAAATTAGCTTCATCTTCATCTCTTTTTTTTCCTTGGGGAGGAAGGGGGGGGGGGAGTCAAATATAGTAAAAGTTTTAAAATGGCGCAAAATTAACCGATATGACTCAAAGTGAACCTGAAAGACTGCATTGATTTTTCTTTTCTGCGTGTGTGCGTGTAGGTCTAAAAACTTTCGCAGATATTATGGAGCCAATAAAAATTATAGAAAAAAATTTTCAAATTTAAAATTTTGTTCTATTTGACTTTTAATTGCCGGCAAACCAAAATCGTTCTTCGAAGCTTGAACCCGAAGTGTGAAAGCCGACCGCTTAATTAGAATATAATAAATTTTTCAGTTGCAAAATGGCATCCTTAATTTTCTGCGGAGAAAATTCTCAAAGGACCCTGGAGTGGCCTGTAATTGCTTTACTGTGCAAAATCGCTTTTCAATACCCGTGAAGCGAGGCCCCACAACAAAGCACAAAAAGGCGATAAAGATTGAATTTCAAACTCTTCTGGAGCAATTATTTTGTCACGAACCACGTACGGGATGGTAACAGGGTAAACGTGAAAAGGGAAGCGATAAATGAGCGGACAATGTGGACAAAACGAGATGGAAAAGGGGGGTGGACGGGAGAAGAATGAGATGCAAGCCCAGATAGCGTTCGGGCGCGAAAGAAATTTTCCGCGGAACTGTTCATTAACTGAAGGGACAAAAAAAAAAAAAAGCGGCCTGAATAGGGGCTCGTTACGAGGGCGCTAAGCGACTCTGTGAAAGACACAGCCTTTTGCGGGCGCTTGTTTTGCCGACCCCCCTTCCCTCGATGGAGAGTTTTGAATGGAAGGCACAGGTCCTCTACTCAATCGTCTCTGGCGCTAATTGGCCCGTAATTGAGGTACGGAGCGCGCCGACCGCAGTCCCAAACAAAGTTAAAGACGTCTGATAGGCGGCCAAAACGAGTTAGTTTGTCGATTCGCGCAAATTGATTCAATTTACGCGGTGCGGGAAAGCGCCGATAAACTCGGGGAGCCTGAATGATTCTTGTTTGCCAACAAAAGGCGACGTGCGAGGCAGCGGGCCTTTTCAGCCGCCCACCCGGTCTTCCTCCCCGAGCGCCCGCGTCTGCGAAAACAGCCTTTATTCGCGGCGAGACGTGACGGGGACCGAGCTAAAAACGTGATGCAGAATGTCGAAGATCTTCCTGTACACAAGGAGAGATTTCAGAAAATCTTGAACCAGCAGTCTTTGAGGCAAATGTTGACAATAATTGAAGGGCTTGGAGGATGAAGGGGATAAGTTACATTTTAAAAAATGAACACTCTGTACAATTGTAAGCAATGGTTACAGGTAAGCAAATAAAACTAAGTACATCAAACAGTAGATGTCGATAGACCAATTTCATGTGCACGCTAACGACAAAACCAGACGACAAAAAAACTGCAGCAACTGCTACAATAAAACTTTTAACTTTAGTAACTCGCAATTTCTGTTTTGTCACTTAACCCCTTCAATTGCCAAGTTTTCTCTGGACCAGTGGTGCCCTTCTTTTGCAACCCGTGGACCGTAACTCATATCAAAATTATTCCCAATGTTCAGAATACTTGTACATTTTTAAGATATTCAATATTGTGCTTCTTAAACTGAAGAAGCAGTAACCTGAGAAAAAGAGAACTGAACCCTTTACTGGGAACTTAAACCTGGAAAACATGAAAAAGGATATAGAAGATTAGAAACGGCGAAGTCTCATTACCATTACTTGATAACTACTTTTATTAATTGCAATGGTTTCCTAGAAGCAGGGGCGAATACAAGGGAGAGACGAGATGGGGCGATCACCCTTCCCTTGAGGGACTCTTTTCCAGCAGTTTTTCGACTTTGAAGTTCAAAAAAGGCAATTTAAAATTTTGTGGTTGGGATTCCGAGCTCTGATCTGGAATTTTTTCGAAATTGAAGACCGAAACATTGCAATAAACATGTGTAAACCAGGATATGTGGTAAAAAAAGCGGTGCAAGTAGAAAAAAAAAACAATCGCCTCTCCCTTGGAACATTTCTGAATCCGCCCTTGCCCAGAAGGGGAAAAAATCAGAATATTTCGGTCCAAAATTGTACCTTATCGCGGTTTTCGATTTGAAGCACTGAACTAGAAATTGAGTCAGTCACAGGGCCACGTGGGTCGGTTTTACTGGCCGCATGTGGTACACGGATGGAAATATGGGCACTTAGGATGGTCACAAAAAATCAATTTTCGAATTTCTTTTGCGGCACACCCCTAAAAGGTGCCATTGGGATAGAAAACATGTTTTGCAAAGTTTTAGCTTAATCGGATAATATTAACACGTGCCGCAAAGAGGGTAAAGTTAAGAAAAACAGCGATTTATAGCCAAAAATTGTAGTTTTTACTCTATAAAATCCAAACTACTGATCCTAGAAGCTTTATTTTGGTCTCATTTTGTAGGAAATTTTATTTTCTTTAAGTCTAATCTTATTTAAACTACAGAAGTAACTAAACAACGGAATAGTTTGACAACAGAGAGTGTTGAGAAACTAGCAGCTATTTGCTGTAATTTGAGACTGTTTAATGAAAAGTCCCTAGCATTCCGATTGACTGTAAAAAATGAATGTTGTTTTTACAGTATAATACAGCTAATTTTATAGTAATAAACAGTAAAAATTGCTAATTTTGTTGTAATAAACTGTTGATTGCTCATTCTACAGTACTAAACTGTAGAATTGCTAATTTTGCAGTTTATTACCGTGCATTTTACAGTTTTAAGCTGGAACCTCTGCTGCCAGTATTATACTGTTGTTTTTACAGTAAAATACAACTAAATTTTATGGCAATAAAATGTAAAATTTCTAGCTTTACTGTAAGAAGTTGTATAATAGCTAGTTTTACAGTTTATTACTGTGCATTTCAGTTTTAAATTGGAACTTCAGCTGTCAGTATTATACTGTAAAAACAACCGTTCATTTTTTGCAGTTTAGCAGCATTGAATCATTTCATTCAGGTTCTGACATGAAGCAAGGTTATTTACAACAAAAAAGAGGTTTAATTCAAAGTCTACTTAAACTTTAATTAAGTTACGAAGTAAATTGAACTTTGCTTTGTACTTAAACAATTTAAGGCAATATTATTACTGATTTACTATTTTTAATCCAAAACGTACAAGGAGGAGGTGGGAAGAGAAACTTGCATCAGAATCTAAATATGATAAATTTTTAAATTTATCATTTTATGCTGAAAATTTCAATTTCAACTTCCTGAAAAATTAAACAAAAACAATTTTTTTTTTTCAATTTTTCTGGAGAGGAAATAAACTTCTTCGGAAAAAAAGTTTTTTCCAACCGTTTTCACATCTACAAATACCTCAAAGCTTTTATGGAAATTTAATGCCGCCAAAGGAGGCACCTGTTATGCACTATACCTATATTGCTATACACTACTACCTATACTGTTATGCACAACTACCTATCATTGAAAATATTGTTTTTTCTTACCAATTTTGCTAAAAACATTTAAAAAAAAACAGTATTGGTTTAATTTCATCACAATTACGGCAAATCAAGAAATGGTCTAAAAACTTTCAAAGTTTTTCTGTCCCCGTTCTTTCACCAATGACACATTTTCTACAAAAATATTTGCAATGTTTTCACAGTGTAAAATTACAGTATGTTTTTAAGCAATACTTCTTTCTTTCCTTTTCACTAAGAAAACAATCTGATGCCTCAAAAACTTGTACTGTCTGTTTGCGTTTTGTGCGCCTGGGAGCCACGGACGCTTCCATCTGAAAAAGGGGAGATAGGTTTAGGATGCGCACTACCCGATGCCTTCAGCTTTTGTTTGTTTTCTACTTCCTCGTTGCTTTTCCCCCTATTTCGAGCAAGTCCGAGGAGACTTCGCGCGTGCGCAGATACAGCGGAGGTCGCACGAAAAAATGTTAGACAGTAGAAACATATTTTCTAAATTATTTTATGTTTAGATCGTAAAAAATTTAGTGTTTGAATAGAAGAATTTTTGAGACTAAGTAATTCGTAAAATAGAAAGTGTTCATTGATTATATGTGAATAAATCCGACCGTCCATACTGGACAAATTTTTCTAAAAACTAAAAATCTACTGCAAAATGGGGTGAATCGGAACGAAAGTTTCTAATATTACAAAGAAATATCCCATAAATGTGTTTTTTTTTTTTCCTTTTAAGTAAGGCGAAAGAGTTGAGAAATTAAGTTTTGTCACTCTGGAACTACAATCAGCAAATTAACAAGACTGCACAGGAAACACCGAATAACTTCGCATTTTCAGCATATGCAAAACTTTCTGACTTTCTGTGATAACAGGCCTTTTCGTGTTCTAACCTAACGATTTTTTTTTTTATTAGACATAGACCTACTCAACAGCATACTGTATTGAAGTTAGCTTTTTCAAATTGCGTCATAAAAAAGTGAAGAATCCGAAACCGAAGGCAGAAACCAAAAATCCGGGTACTTTCCACAGAAACACCATTTTATATCCATTTTACGTTTCTGCTTTATTTTTCTGCTTTCCGTAAATGTGGAGCTTGGCCCTTAGGGCCCAACTCCACATCAGCAGAAAACGAGACCGAAATCGAAGGCAGAAACCGAAAATCCGGTTACTTTCCATAGAAACACTATTTTATCCATTTTACGTCTCTGCTTTATTTTTCTGCTTTACGTCAATGCGGAACTTGGCCCTTAGGGCCCTGCTCCACATTGGCATAAAGAAGAAAAATAAAGCAGAAACGTAAAATGGATTAAATGGTGTTCCTATGGAAAGTACCTGGATTTTCGGTTTCTGCCTTCAGTTTTGGTCGCGTTTTCCGCTGATGTGGAGCAGGGCCCTTAGAGTTTACGGGGTGTGTTAGAATACATACTTTCGTTAGTCCAATTCTTTGCACAGCTAACTGACCTGGTTTATTCGACCACACAGCAATATTTTCACGTTATATATGAAAATACATATAAGTAGGGAAAGGTGGCCTGAAATTATCCTAGTGGCGGATAAAACGATCCACATGTGTTTTCTTCTAAACAGGTAGCCATATAAACCAGGTAACACACAAACTATAGTTTATGTATTTAGAATTGGCGCATCAAGAGCAACAACTTTCCCACTCTACACTCTTTTACCTTCCTGGTCATCATGTTTACTGCACTGTGAATTTTGCCCCAAGTTGCTGCACCAGCACATGCAATGAGAAGAAACAACTTGGCAAAGAAAACTGTAGTGCCGGAACCATGGCAACCAGAAGATAAAAAGGGTGGAGAATGGTGAAAGATAGTTGGCCTTGACACGCTGATTCTAAATACATAGACTATATTTGTTTCTAGTGAAAAAAGAAGAAATGGCGGTGCGCTAGCAATTGCTTCATATGCGTTTTCATAGAAATATTGGAAAAATTAGTTTTCATAACATCTGCCATGTGCAAAGCACAAACTTTCCTTTTTATTTAGACAAACAGTTTTTTTAAACAAAGAAATAAGATTTGATGAGCCCAATGACAGGAGAGAGAGTATTCTTAGACGTTGATTAAACATCTACGTTTATTACGTCCTTTGATGACATCTGGTAATATGACCTAAAGTGGGCAGCTATGCTGTCAAACAAAAAGATTCATTATGCAGATCGTCTTACCCGCAAATGATCATTTTGCTCTTATTAACTGTTCATATATGATTTTCCAAACTCTGTAACAAGTTGAATTTTCAAAATTACAAGAATGTTGTATTTAGTTGGTTAATTTTTGGTGAAACTAAAGCTACTTGTTACTACCACTTCGTGAGCTGATAGAATTAGCGTATACAGAGGTCCAATCATCATGGAAGTCTTTCAGCTACTCTCAAAACGTGTGACTATTCCAAACCTATTTCTTTAAGTTCACGGGATATCAAAGAAAAGAGAGGAATGCATTTCGAGAGCAAAAAAGCAAGCGCAAGTGCCAGTTTAGCCTACAGTTCTTATAAATCACGATCTGCTCTATGAAAGAAAAATAACAGAAAGAAATGGTATGTAGAACAGGCTACAGTTAACAAAGTTCAATTTAAAAGTTCTCAAATCTAAAAACAAAATATCCAGAACAAGCAAAAAGCATGAAGCCAAAGCGAAGCAGTATTTCCATAAAAAGGAAAAGAGTGCCTAAAAACAAATATATGGTATGCTGTGAAATAGATCCATAGCAGGTGAACACAAGTTCATTGTTGCGATCAACAATTTTCCTCCTAGCAACACGCTAAAGTTGAATACAGCGTCACAAATTGCCAAAAGTGAGCACATGATACAAAAACAGGGACAGATGAGAATGACAACAATGTGAATCTTTGCAATACGAGCTAAAATATTAAAAGTTTTCACGTGTGACGTAAATAGGCATTATTTAATTTATTTTTGTGTTCAATGTACGCCATTATTTTTTTTTCATAATTTTCAACTATTCAATTGTATTGTTTCCTCAAAAATTATTTGAGGTACTTTTTCATAATGACATCTTTATGAAAAAATTATGATTGTTACATTTTTTTTTTTTTTTCGCATTGTCTAAATTGCCATAAATTCTTTTATATCTGTTATTTGCTGTAAAAAATAATTTACAATTATTTTTATAAAATACTTTTATAAATAAATTTTGTTCTCGATTTTAGCTAAAAAATATCGTTAAAATATTTGTTTTATGTAAAATATAATGTAAAGAGTTGGTGTTTGACGTTCAAGCTATTTTACACAAGTTTTCACCTTAAACAGAAAATTTTGAACCACCACCACCTTCTTCTATGTAGGCGAACAATAAGGGGGTAGAGGTGAACCATAAAAAAGACTTGATTTTGAGCCATATTACCAATCCTGGTGTGTTACTGTAACTGTCCTCAAGGACGGATACAAGGGAGGGGCTACATCCGTAGGTTACTCACCACTGGTTAAATTTTCATACTGAAGTTCAAAAATCTTTATTGCTAGCAGAAAGAAGGTTTAGAGCTCTCCTCAGTATACAAATGAGTGGGGAAATTTTTAAAAAGAGTGTTTTATAGGGTGTATCACGACTTTTTTTTTTTTTTTGGAAATTCAAAATTTCAAGTTGATAAAAAGTTGCCACTATATTCACATAGTAGCCAAAAATTTATTTAAAATTGAAAAATATTTAGGATCGCTCGGGATTAACTTGAAATTTCAAGTTTTTCCGTAAAAACGACGATTTTTTTAAAAAAATATATAAATTATGCGTAATGCAAAAATAATTATTAAAGTGCAAAAATAGACTACTTAAAGTATAATCTATTTAACAAAAAATGCATTAGAGTCTAAAATTTAACTTTATGTTTGAAGAAATAATTATGAAAAACCTCTTTTGGTAACTATGTTGATATAGTGACAACTTTTTATCAACTGGAATTTTGAATTTCCAAAAAAAAAATTTCGCGACACACCCTAGTGTACAATACCCAGTGACATACGTAGGATTAATAAGATACCCCTCCCCCCCGCCCCTCCCTACCCTCAAGTTTATAAAAGTACTCCCCCTTATCTCAGACTTGCCTCACTAAATTTAAAATTATAATATGCAGCAAAAAACAGTTTTGACAGAGAACTATTCGGGTAATTTACAGTGATTATAGATTTATTTTTATCTAATTTACTTATAATAGCATTTTGGTGAATAAATACAACATTAGTCCGGTCTCTGCCGTTTGGCCCTCATAAAAGAATTCGCCACCTTGTAATTGAACTATGCTAGGTATCGTCACACGTTCATTATCTCCTACACATTAGAAATGGTAGGAATAATCTTCAAAACGAGATTAGTGAAGGTGTTAGCCAAATAATGATAACACGGCCCACGCACTCATGTAAATATCCCGCATACACTAAAGATTTTAGTCCGTATACAAGGAGATTTTTTTTTGCGATATAATCTCAGTCCATTTTTAAAATGTTGAGTGGGATGCTATCACGTTGAAATTGTTTGCGTGTTCTAGGCAGGTGCCATCTTGTGTTTATTTTTTACCGCTCGGCGCGCGGCGCGAAATTAAAAAAATATTGATTTGGAGGCAATCTTGGGGTTAGTGGATAGGGAAGGTGAAAGCTTAATTATTTCTAGAATTTTGTGAATGAGTATGTGGGTGTTGATTTTTTATTTTAGTATTAGATAAAGATTTACAATATCATGTATTTGTTCCTTGATGGAAGGTGGATTGATTGTTTTTTTTTTTTTTGATTATTTTTTTGTTTACTTATCCGTTGATTTTTTGGGGGATAAATGGTGAGTTTTATTTAATGGGGTTTAGGTTAAAGTTGATATTTGAATGTGTTGATGGCTGTTGTGATGATGTTGGGTGTTTTATGGGGTATGTGGTGGTGGGTTTATGATTGTTGTTAAGTAGCGTGAATTTAGTAAATTGGATGGATATATGGTGATGGTGTTTTGGTTAGTGTGGGTTAGGAATTTTGTGAAGAGTTGTGGGTGTGGAGGTGATTGTTTTAGATTGATTTGTTATGGGTGGTTTTGGGGGTATTAGGTATTTTTAAATTGTAGAGATAAGGGAGAGTGTTGTGATGGTGTTTTGTGGTTAGTTGTATGGTGGTGGGGTTGTTGGTGGTGTTGTTTGGGTGTGTGGGTGTTGGTGGTTGTTGTGGGTGGGTTTTGGTTGGGAGGTGTGTTTGTGGTTTTGTTGGGTGGGTTTGATTGTTTGGGTTTTGGGGTGTGTTGGGTGGTGGGTGTTTGTTGTGTTTGGGGGTTTGGGTTGGTGGTGGGTGGTTTGGTGGGTGGTGGTGGGTTGGGTGGTGTTGTTGGGGTTGTGGTGGGTGGGTTGTGGTGGGGGTGGTGTTGTGGGTTGGGTGGTTGGTGTTGTTGGGTTGTGGGGTGGTGTTGGGGTGTGGTTGGGTGGTGTGGTGTTTGTTGTGGTTGGGTTGGTTTGGTTGGTGTGGGGTTGTTGGTGGTGGGGTGGTGGTTTGGTGGTGGTGTTGGGTGGGGGGTGGGTGGTGGGGTGTTGGTGTGTGGGTGGGGGTTGTGTTGGGGTGTTGGGTGGGGGGTGGTGGGTGGGGTTTGGTGGTTGTGGTGGGGTGTTGGGTGGGGGGGGTGTGGGGGTGGTGTGGGTTGGTGGGGTGGGGGGGTGGGGTGTGGGTGTGGGGGGTGTGGTGGGGTGTGGGGTGGGGTGGGGGGGGTGTGGTTGGGGGGTGGTGTGGTGTTGTGGGGGGGGTGGGTTGGGTGGGGGGGTGGGGTGTTGGGGTGGTGGGTGGGTGGGTTGGGGGTGTGGGTGTTGTGGGGTGGTGGGTGTGTGGGGGTTGTGGGTGGGGGTGGTTGGTGTGTTGTTGGTGGGTTGGTTGGGGGTGGTGGGTGTGGGGGTGGTGGTGGGTGTTGGTGGGGGTTGGGGGGGGGTGGGGGTGGTGGGGTGGTGGTTGTGGGGTGGTGGGGGGTGGTGGGGTGGGGGGGTGGTGGGTTTGTGGGGGTGGGGTGGTGTGGTTGGGGGGTGGGGTGTTGGGTGGGGGGTGTGGGGGTTTGGGGGGTTGGGGGGTGTGGTGGGGTTGGTGGGGGGTGGGGGTGGGGTGGGTGGGGTGGGGTTGTGTGGGTGGGTGGTGGGGGGGGTGGTTGGTGGGTGGGTGTGGGGTGGTGGGTGGGTGGTGGGTGGGGGGTGGGGGGGGGTGGTGTGGGGGTGGGGGGTGGTGGGGGGGGTGGGTTGGGTGGGGGGTGGGGGGTGGGTGGGGGGTGGGTGGTGGGGTGTGTGTGGTGGTTGTGGTGTGGGTGGGGTTGGGTGGGTGTGTGGTGTGGGGGTGGTTGTTTTGGTGGGTGGGTTTGGGGTGTTGGTGTTGTTGGTGTTGTGGTTTGGTGTTGTGTGTGTTTGTTTGTTTTTTTGGTGGTTGTGTGGGTGGTTGGTGGGTTGTTGGGGTGTTGGTGGTGTTTTGTTGGTTTGTGTGGTGTTTGGTTTTGTGGGTGGTGGGTTTTTGTGTGTGTGTTTTTGTGTGTTGGGGGGTGGTGTGTGTTTGGTTTTGTGAGTTGGTTGGTGTTTGGTGTGTTTTTTTTGTGTTGTTTTGTGGGTGGGTGGGGTGTTGGTTTGGGTTGTTTGTTGGGTGGTGTGGTTTGGGTTTGTTTTTTTGTTGTTGGTTTTTTGGTTTTGTTGTGTATTGTGTTTTGGGTGTGGGTTTTGGGGTGGGGTTGTGGTTGTGGGTGTTTGTGTGGTGTAGTTTTTGTTTGTGTTGATTTGTTTTGGTTTTGTGTTTGGGGGCACTAGACAGACCAGACGACAGACCGCAGCAGACGCAACAAATTCCCCATCTCAAATACCGAGCTTCCATTTTAATTTTTCAAATATTCAATTTTCTCTTATTTATATTTAATCATTGTTTTGAATTTGTTTGATATGGCGCGAGATATTTTGTGTCTTTGTGCGATACTTAGGCGATATTTTTGATTGCATTAGCCTACTTCAATGCTGTTTAAACCGAACATTTTCCCGTTAAAAATAAAAAAAATGGAACGAAAAAATATTTAAATAGCTACATGCAATGCAAGATATCGCCAAGTTCAAAAATATACTGGCCAATTTAAAAGAAAATAGAAAAATAGGTAAATAAGGAATATCAAAAATAAAATATGTAGATATAGGTAGTGAATGGATTTTGCTGTATCTCGTCGTCACTCG
>JAXGGA010021759.1:0-16062 GCA_038373865.1 Uloborus plumipes | reverse complement strand
TTTTTTTACGGAACACATTTTTTTTTTGTGAAAAACTTTGATCAAATTGCCGTTGGCATCGTATTCATTCCATAGTTTAAAAAAGGACAAATAAATAGCCTAACAGGGAAATAATAAGCAATTTACAAATAAATATCTTAGTAAAAGAAAAATGAGCAGCGCAACTTATGATATAATTTTGGAATCACATAAACGTGAGGTAATACAATATGTACTTACTCCAGATAAAAATGAATTCGTTTACTATCTTAAATTATGACTATCATGTCAAACATAATGATTAAACGTCTTATATCATTAGCATACTTTAATATTGTTCATCGGTATCGCGATTACTGAAATTGTTTCATAATAACTAAATACGGTAACAATGGGGGAGTTTCCTTCAGTCAAAAGTACTTCTTTGTGTTACTGAAATTGATAGAATGATATAAAAAAAAATAATATGGGCCCTTGGGGGGGGGGGGGGGAATACTTTAATTTTCCCAACAGTTCATTTTTTATTAATTTTTTAAATACCCTACCTTGAAAACGGGGCGTGGTTTTTGTGACGTCAGTGGTGCACCTAACAGCTCTCTTTCCAATAATAACACCATTTTGCTAGACTTGAGTTGTCCAATCGCAGGAATCGGTGACGTCACGCCCTTCGTCATCTCACAACAACCAATTAGATTTCGCGCTTACGTGCACCACTGACGTCATGCGCAGATGTTTTGTTTTTCGGAACAGCATCTGCGCACCTGTTAAAATAATTCATAAAAAATATACCTGTGTCAAAAAATAAAAAAAATGGTCAATTCCTGGGTAATTCCATCGTGACTAACATAACATTTAGAATAAATTTTTAATCTTATTTTCTGTGTGTGAGCCTTATTTTTGTTACAATACCAAAAACAAGGTGTTATTCTTCTCCGCATAGATGAGTTGTTCAAGTTAATATAAAAAAAATAGCATTATTACTTTCATTTTTGGGAGTTAGGGGACATTTTGATCAACGTGACTAACATAACAGATTTGCAACCCTCAAAATTTTGTACCAAATTCATCAACACAATTCTCTAAAACTAAACCATAAAATTGTTATTTTTTCCGTGATAGTATCTACGTGAAATGTTGTTTTCACATTAATAATTTTAAATTTGACATATATTTTAAATAATATTGCAAAAAGTAGTACTTTAATAAAACTTGCCTGTGACTAACATAACGTGACTAACATAACACACGATTATACATTTAACTTTAAGTGTATTACAGGTAATATTAACACAAATATTAGAATCCAAACAAGATTTTATTGAAGATTAACATGCATGTTTACCTGTAAACAAAAATTCCAGTTCAATTTTGTATTTAAAGTAATAATGTCTGCGGGAATTTACAGATGTTTGCGACAAGACTTTTGAAATTTGAATTCCTTAAATCCAAAATTTGTTCTCATTTGTGAGAAACACAAAGGCTGCCTCAGAGCTTTTTCTCTCGAAGAGAACTTTATAATCATTTTTATTCATGTTTAAAACCTGCCTACCATGTTTCTTTTTAACCTTACAAGAGGTAAATACCACCACAATAAAATTACCCACTGTCTTAGTTTTTGTATCTCGGAACAGTCCGGGAGAATCTACTTCAAAATCATCAGCAGCTTCGCCTTCTACACAATTTCTTTAAAAAAATTTTTTTTTTCTTTTCTTGGGATATCATTCCCTGTATTTTTTATAAACAAATTTTAAATTTCTCCATATTTACAGCATATCATTATTACCGAAAAACTTATATGGGGATTCCCATTTTCAAACAACAAGTCTAGCTCTTTCTTTTCAGCCTTGTCACTTTCACTCAAAAATAAGCAGTTCATCTTCAATTCTTGTTTTTTTTTATTACTGAATAATTTCTTTGCATAATTTCCAAAGTTTGCCCATGTAAAACGCTGCTCCACACGTTGTGCTATACATGTGGGCACTTTCCATGATCTAATTTCATAAAACTCCATGACCTGTAGATGCTGGAGGCAGTTAGGGTCATATATGTTTTTAAAGTGAGGAGCAGCTCCATATGTTCATAGAAAAACTAATTGCACAGCGATCCCGCATATAGCTATAAAATAATTTAAAATTCTTTCATTGAAGATGTTGACTTCGTATGCCGAGTGCTTATTTGCGTCGCAAATTACAGCCTAAAATTTCGACTCCAAGTTTACTATTAAAAGAACTGTTTTTAAAATAAATTACTGTAGTATATATGGTCACACTAATTTCTTTAAAATAAGATGTTCGATAAATTAATTTGTTTCTAAAATAAATTGTTTACTTAAGATTTAAGTATTTCTTAAAGAGTCGTGTTATGTTAGTCACACACAGTGATGTTATGTTAGTCACAAGTCCTATGGCCAGAAAAAAGGAAATTCTTTATGAACAATCTTATCAATCTAACTGTACCCATCCCATAGAAGAGATCAGGGGAAAAAAATATAAAAAAATTTCTTTCTAGAAGGGAATAACTGAATTAATTCATGTTTTTGTGACTAACATAACAAGTAAACCAGACTGAATACCCATTAACTTTGCAATATTTATTTTATGACAAAACAAAAAAATATATACATTTCTGTAAAACAAAAGAATCATTCTTCAATAATTAAAAAAAAATCATCATTATTTGCATTTTTTTAAAATTGTATATGAATGTGAAAAGTTAGAAAAATATGCGATGTTTTGGGTAACTGCATGTGTGATCTTTACAGCCATTTTTCAGGGGTTTGGAGTGATATTTTGTGAAAACTTATGTTGAATTCTAAGAATTTGAAAAATTATCTTTAAAATGATGTATCACAAGATATATGTATTGAAAGATGAAAAAACCATGTCTAGGTTGACATTTACATGGAATTACCCTCCTATGATTTGAAGTATGCTTTTTTAGAAAAAAATACTTTTGAAATTTCAGAAACTCACCCATTCACGTATATTGCCACAAACTACATTATACTTGGTTTCTTTAAAATAGGCGTATCAAGCTTAGAAATTTTGCGTCGTCTCCATGGAAACCGTACGAAAGAAAACAGCTCCACTTTTTTTTTATGCACTGCTGTTGAGGCATTTCCTTTTTTTTATGTTTATCGAATTAGGCTTACGCTTTTATTTATATCCTCATGTCTCAGCAATTTCCCAACAGGTTCTAACTAATCTAGTCATACATTGATAAAACAAAAATTCTAAGAATAAGTTGTGCTTTAATAACGTTTATTTTTCAATACAATAATAGTTTATGGGTAAAGAAATTTAAACAGTTTCATTTAATCGTTGTTGCAAAGCTAAGTGGGGAAAAAGTCCATAGCACCGTAACTATTAAAACTTTCAGGGGAAGAGTGCGGAAAGTGGGGAATTAATTTTACTTTGAGACGCCAGCTCTTGTTACACAGGGTATAATTTATCTTTTATATTTTTTTAGTATTTTCAGAAAAGAAATGTCAACTGCTGTGTTTCTATATACATGTATTAGTTTTTTAATAACATGTCTATTTAATTGAGTATTTAAAAAAATATTTATTTTATTGCATTTTTACAATGCGTAAAGTTACATCTTTGCTTTAAACAAGAAGTTCTGTCAAGAACTAAACGAGCCTACTTTCCCGTACATCGACATCGGCATTCTAGCATCTAATCAATATTGTCTTGATTATCTGAGACTAAAAATTATGTCAAACATAACTTTTTAGCACTTAAAGCTGATTTCTAAAAGCAAAATATACCCCTCTCATCAGATGAAATGGACACGTAAAAAGTAAATAAACGAGTAAATATAGTTTTGTCGCACCTTTTAAAGAATGTAACTGTTATAGTTCTTTCGTAGAAAAATATCCCAATCATTTTCAAAAGAAAAAAAATTAATAAATAAAATAAAAGTACAAAGAACATCAAAACATATTTTATCAAAGAAAAAAAAAACCTCGTTCGTTAATAAAATGTCTCGAACTTTATTTTTAATCCGTTGCCAGGTTTTAAAGAATAAAATGCTCTCGTGAATGAAAAATTTTTGTAAACAAAAAAAAAAATCGTCTGCCAAAAAAAAAAATTAAAAAAAAAAAAAAAATGAATAAATAAACAAAAAATCGTCTGCCCAGTCAGTCATTTTTTTCTGAGCCTGCATTTCCGCCATGTTTGCGGAGTCGGAGTCGGAATCAGAGTCCTCACAGAAGATTTTTCAGAAAAGTACTTTACATACATTTTTTATCAAAACCGTTTTCTTACAAAGTTAGTTTGAAGGAAATCCGCCTTTAAGTTCAGAATCAACATTCAATTTATATTTCCCAGTAGGCGCTCATGTTAAAATTTTTTCTGAACGGTTCATCATTGAACTAAAAATGATTCGAATTGAAAAGTGAAATATGGGAATGATTCTCTCCGAGATCTTTCGCTCAAAAAAAGTTTATTCAATTCGGACGGTTCACTTAAAAGTTATTAGGTGGAGAAAGGTTGCTTGAACGGTTCAAGGTTGAACGAAAAAATGTTCAAATTGAAAATTTAAATACGGTAATGCATTATCCTTGCCGAGATCTTTCAAACAAAAAAAAGTTTGTTTAAATCGGACTGTTCACTCAAAAGTTATTAGGGGTGAGAGCTTGTTTGAACGGTTCAATGTTGAACGAAAAATTGTTCAAATCGAAAATTTAAAAACAGGAATGAGGTATTCTTGATAAGATCTTTCGAACAAAAAAAAGTTTATTCAATTCTGACGGTTCACTTAAAAGTTATTAGGTGGGAAAAAGTTGCTTGAACGGTTCAATGTTTAACCAAAAATGTTCAAATTTAAAATGTAAATACGGTAATAAAGTATCCTTGCCGAGATGCTTCGAACAAAAAAAAAATCTTTAAATCGGACTGTTCACTCAAAAGTTATTAGGGGTGACAGCTTGTTTGAACGGTTCAATGTTGAACGAAAAATTGTTCAAATCGAAAATGTAGATACGGGAATTAAGTATCCTTGAAAAGATCTTTCGAACAAAAAAAAGTTTGTTCAAATCGGACTGTTAACTAAAAAGTTAATATCGCGGGACAGGTTGTTTGAACGGCTCAAAGTTGAACCAAAAATTGTTCAAATCGAAAAATCAAATATGGGAATGAGCTGTACTCGCCGAGATCTTTCCAACAAAAAAAATTTGTCCAAATCAGAATGCTCATTCAAAAGTTATTGGGGGGGGGGGGGACAGACAGACCGACCGACCGATCGACCGACTGACTGACAGACCGACACACAAATTCCCCATCTCAATACCCTACTTTCAAATTTTTAATTTTTCGGTATTTATTTTACCTTTTTAACTTGGCGATATTTTTTAGATGCATTAAGCTACTTTAATACTTTTTTCGTCTTTCTTTTATTTTCAACGGGAAAATAGGCTAAAATAGGACAAAAAAAAAATGAAGAATAAGATAAATCTTTGAGTTTCATAGTACATAATTTCATATTTCTATTTATTATTGGAAAACAAAGCTCATTAGCAAAAGTTAAATTCGTAAACAGCAAACTGGTTATTTAGGACATTTTATTGACATTAATTTCCAAATGTTTGTTTCAAATTAGTTCACTATGTTGGAAGAGATCAGCAGGAATGGGAGACTTGGACAGATAGGACACTATTGGAATTATGCTTAAAATAAACATTGCTTTTTCTTTAAAGTATAAATACAGCGTTAAAAAAGCATAAATACGCAGGGATACTGCAGATACGTGTTTTGGCATTACAAGGAGCGCCTTTTTCAATGCAAAACAATTGTGAGCTTATGGATGCACTTCGGATGTCTGTGCCAAAAACACGTGTCTGCAAATTGTGCTTTTTAGCCTACTTTCCCGTTAAAAATAAAAGAAACGAAAAAAGCATTAAAATTGGCTTAATGCATCTAAAAAATGTCGCCAAGTCCAAAAAATGTCGCCAAGTCCAAAAAATATCGCCAAGTAAAAAAAATATCGCCAAGTAAAAAAAAGTCAAAAAGAAACAAAAAAAATGAAATAAATATCGAAAAATTAAAAATTTGAAAGTAGGGTATTGAGATGGGGAATTTGTGTGTCTGCCGGTCGGTCTGTCGGTCTGTCGGTCTGTCTGTCCCCCCCTAATAACTTTTGAATGAACATTCCGATTTGGACAAACTTTTTTTTGTTGGAAAGATCTCGGCGAGTACAGCTCATTCCCATATTTGATTTTTTGATTTGAACAATTCTTGGTTCAACTTTGAGCCGTTCAAATAACCGGTCCCGCGATACTAACTTTTGAATGAACAGTCCGATTTGAACAAACTTTTTTTTGTTCGAAAGATCTTTTCAAGGATACTTCATTCCCGTACCTACATTTTTGATTTGAACAATTTTTTCGTTCAACATTGAACCGTTCAAAAAAGCTCTCACACCTAATAACTTTTGAGTGAACAGTCCGATTTAAACAAACTTTTTTTTGTTCGAAAGATCTCGGCAAGGATGCTTCATTACCGTATTTAAATTTTCAATTTGAACATTTTTTTCGTTCAACATTGAACCGTTTAAACAACCTGTCCCCACCTAATAACTTTTAAGTGAACCGTCGTAATTGAATAAATTTTTTTTTGTTCGAAAGATCTCGGAGAGGCTCCTTCCCATATTTCACTTTTCAATTTGAACCATTTTTCGTTCAATGATGAACCGTTCAGAAAAAATTTTAACATGAGCGCCTACGGAGAAATTTAAATTGAATGTTGATTCTGAACTTCAAGGCGGATTTCCTTCAAACTAACTTTGTAAGAAAATAGTTTTGATAAATAATGTATTGTAAAGTACTTTTCTGAATAATCTTCTGTGAGGACTCTGATTCCGACTCCGACTCCGACTCCGCAGACATGGCGGAAATGCAGGCTCAGAAAAAAATGACTGACGGGGCAGACGATTTTTTGTTTATTTATTTATTTGTTTTGTTTAATTTATTATTATTATGATTTTTTTTTTTTTTAGCAGACGATATTTTTTTTTTTTTTTTTGTTAACAAAAATTTTTCATTCACGAGAGCATTTTATTCTTTATTTATATTTAACAACTGGCAACGGATTAAAAATGAAATTCAAGACATTTTATTAACGAACGAGTTTTTTTTTTTCTTTCTTTGATAAAATGTGTTTTAAAGTTCTTTGTACTTTTATTTTATTTGTTTATTTTTTTTTCTTTTGAAAACGATTGTGGAATTTTTCTACGGAAGAACTATAACAGTTACATTCTTTAAAAGGTGCGACAAAACTTAATTGACTCGTTTATTTAATTTTTACGTGTCTATTTCATCTGATGAGAGGGGTATATTTTGCTTTTAGAAATCAGCTTTAAGTGCTATAGAGGTATGTTTGACATAATTTTCAGTTTCAGATAATCAAGAGAATATTGATCAAATGCTACAATGCCGATTTCGATGTACGGGAAAGCAGGCTCGTTTAGTTCTTGACAGAACTTCTTGTTTAACGTTGTATTTATACTTTACATTTATTGCTTAAAGGTATTTATATACTTCATTGCTTTTAATTTCTGAATGTTTAATCCCATGGAACAATCGTAGCACCCTATTTTTCGTAGTAAATCTTTTCAGCTGCAAAGTTCTGTAAAATTTTACAAAAAACTATTTCACCTCACCGAACGCAAGTCTTTATACGTATTTGTTTGTATGTTCATTCCTTATAAAATTCCAGTTTTCGTCGGATTTTCATCACACTTGGCATAGAGGTTCCTTGATGCACTAGAATTCACATTGGCGGGTTTTGAAATTTAAAAAAAAATCCAAAAAGCTCAACATTCAAATTTTTTGTTGAATATATAGAGCAATAGAGATAAGCCTTTAAGCGTACATTGATAAAATTTAACACATTTAAATATCAGTAATTCCCAACAAATACATTAACAATGAATTATCAATTTAAGACTCACCTATTTCATTTTAGCATGAAATAAGTCAAACATAATGCAATACCGGGCAACGCCGGGTAATAAGCTAGTACCTAATAAATGAAATATTTCAGTGCTATGCATTAACTCTAGCATATTTGCTTTTAATGTTTTACGAACGTATATTAAGAGAACTTTTATTATAAAGTGGCAGTTAAGTTAATTCTAAAATAGGGCATGATTCTGGTGATAGCAAGTTTCTTTAAATGATATGTAGCCCAAGGAGAGAGGGGTGGGAAAGTGTATCTCAGGGAGGCCCCCCCCCCTTCAAATATTATACTCGATTATACTATTTTCAGATAAAAGAGACATTATCACAAAGTAGTCCAGCTAAAACATGCTGGCAGGAGAAAATATTTCTTATTTCATATAGGCATATTATCAAAGTCTAAAGTTTGATAAAACATATTTCTAGAACACTGAACCAGTTTTCCATACTATTAAACTGCAGTGAGAAAGGCGAAGAAATAGCATTTTTCTCAAAATGAGAACAGGAAATGTTGACAGGACTCTTCTGTTTCACCTTTTGCTTGTGCATAACAAACGGATTGTTGATAACGTTTTATCATCAGTTGGGCTTCCACATGGATATAAAATCATGACCCAGAGAGATTTTGACATAGTCTTGCTGATCTCGCCTTAAATATTCTTTTTCCCTATCACTTTTAAGGAAAACAAGAACGGTGTTACATCTATAGTACATAGGTTTTTTTTTTTTTTTTTTTTGTCTTTTTGACTCAAACACCTAAAAATTATAGCCAATATGTGAATAAGTAAGTACACACAAGTGACGGCTTTACTTGGTTTTGAACTGCTTTAAATAGATTTCTTTGAGTTTTAAATTTAAACTATTCCATTAAAATGTACATGTGTTTAACCTCGTTCTAAGTTCTGTATTTTCTCCCACGTTTTATTTTTCTACTAGTACAAAAAGAGACAGAAAGAAAGAAAAAAGCAGTGAAGCTTTTAACTAGCTGTCGTGGCCGTCACGAAACTTTCTTCTATATCTATCTTATGAATTCCGGTTACAAAATAAAATACGTACTCGCCCGAGTAGTTGGAGACAGCGCCAATTTCCCAATTATCGTAATAACCCTGCAAATGCAGAATCAATGAGCGAAATTGGAAATCATTGCAAAAGCCTTGTTTAGATAAATTGCAAACATTTTGTTTGTTAGTAAAAAGAAATTGGCAACAGTTAAAAATTTCAAATCATTGAAAGTTTTCAGCTGTTTTGATAATTAAATAGCGTGAAAGCGATTTTTTAATGAAGTAATTTTTCGCATTGTTGACTAAGCGCAAAAATCACCCCACCCTCCCCCTGGGGCGATTGGCGCCAAAATTTAATCGATGCTTGCTTCCATATTGGGTTAGTGTTATTCCAAATTTCATTCAAATCGCAGCAATATTTCCCGAGATACAGTAGGTGCAGTGACAAAATAAGCACTTTTGATTGCTCCACCCCCCTTTGAGATATTGACACACAAATTGAATCAGCACCTGTACTCAATAGGGTCTACCTATGGACTAATTTTCGTTTGATTCCGCCGGTTACTTCCTGAGATATAGCAGTCACCCCCGCGCAGAACACGTGCGATTGCTCCACCCCCCTTCAAGATATTGACAAACAAATTGAATCAGCACCTGTACTCAGTAGGGTCTACCTATGGACCAATTTTCGTTTGATTCCGCCGGTTACTTCCTGAGATATAGCAATCACCCCTGCGCAGAACACGTGCGATTGCTCCACCCCCCTTGGAGATATTGACAAACAAATTGAATCAGCACCTGTACTCAGTAGGGTCTATCTATGGACCAATTTTCGTTTGATTCCGCCAGTTACTTCCTGAGATATAGCAATCACCCCCGCGCAGAACACGTGCGATTGCTCCATCCCCCTTGGAGGAATTCGCTAAAAAAAGTCAGGTGCACCAGTTCACATGGTGGTACATATGTGAAAAAATTTTTGTTCGATTTCATTCAGTAGTTTTTGCTCTAGCGCGGCCACAAAAACTGGTCACACACATACAGACTCACACACACACAGACAGACAGACAGACATTTTCTAAAAATGGTCGAAATGGACTCAGCGCACCTCAAAACGTGCAAATCCGTCAAAATTCGACATTCGAAAATTTTCACGAAACCAATACTTTCTTCTATATATTAGATATAGAAGAAAGTAACAAGAACCGAAAACCGAGAATTTCATATGATAAGAATCACTAAAGTTCAACCCAACTTCGGAATGAAAAAAAAAAAAAGAAACAGCGGGTGGGACCGGGAGGGGGGATGTTCACAATTTTTACTTTCTTCTATATCTAATATATAGAAGAAAGTATTGGTTTCGTGAAAATTTTCGAATGTCGAATTTTGACGGATTTGCACGTTTTGAGGTGCGCTGAGTCCATTTCGACCATTTTTGGAAAATGTCTGTCTGTGTGTGTGTGTGTGTGTGTCTGTGTGTGAGTCTGTATGTGTGTGACCAGTTTTTGTGGCCGCGCTAGAGCAAAAACTACTGCATGAAATCGAACAAAAATTTTTGCACATATGTACCACCATGTGAACTGGTGCACCTGACTTTGTTTAGCGAATTCCTCCAAGGGGGGTGGAGCAATCGCACGTGTTCTGCGCGGGAGTGAGTGCTATATCTCAGGAAGTAACCGGCGGAATCAAACGAAAATTGGTCCATAGGTAGACCCTACTGAGTACAGGTGCTGATTCAATTTGTTTGTCAATATCTCCAAGGGGGGTGGAGCAATCGCACGTGTTCTGCGCGGTGGTGACTGCTATATCTCAGGAAGTAACCGGCGGAATCAAACGAAAATTGGTCCATAGGTAGACCCTATTGAGTACAAGTGCTGATTCAATTTGTGTGTCAATATCTCAAAGGGGGGGTGGAGCAATCAAAAGTGCTTATTTTGTCATTGCACCTACTGTATCTCGGGAAATATTGCTGCGATTTGAATGAAATTTGGAATAACACTAACCCAATATGGAAGCAAGCATCGATTAAATTTTGGCGCCAATCGCCCCAGGGGGAGGGTGGGGTGATTTTTGCGCTTAGTCAACAATGCGAAAAATTAATTCATTAAAAAATCGCTTTCACGCTATTTAATTATCAAAACAGCTGAAAACTTTCAATGATTTGAAATTTTTAACTGTTGCCAATTTCTTTTTACTAACAAATAAAATGTTTGCAATTTATCTAAGCAAGGCTTTTGCAATGATTTCCAATTTCGCTCATTGATTCTGCATTTGCAGGGTTATTACGATAATTAGGAAATTGGAGCTGTCTCCAATTACTCGGCCGAGTACGTATTTTATTTTGTAACCGGAATTCATAAGATAGATATAGAAGAAAGTTTCGTGACGGCCACGACAGCTAGTTATCAATAACTTATTTTGCCATGTCAAAGGAAAAAGAAAATTCTTCAGAAGCTAGTCTGTTCAAAATTACATTCCCCCCCTCTAATGCGTAAGATTTATTCTTAGAAGAAAATATTTTGTTGCACAAATGATTATTGACACTAATCACGCGCTTCTTTAATAGTAGTACTTACTTTGCAGTAAGAAACTGTCAAATTGCTAGTTTTACAGTTTATTACTGTGAATTTTCCAGTTTTAAATTGGAACCTCGCCTACCAGAATTGTACTGTAAAAACAAAGGTTCATTTTTTGCAGTTTGAAGTAAGATTTCTTTTTTTTTTTTCCCCCGAAGTATTTATCGTTTTGAACCGGGTTGCTCCAACCCCTTCCTCCAAAAATCAGTCCCACTCTGACTCCACAATTATCGCAGAAATGAAGACTCAAAAATAAAATGGCCGGATCCGACTCTTAAATTAAAACCTTTTACCCCAGAGTCCAACTCTTAAACCTATACACCAAACTTAGTTTGACTCCGGCTTCGCAGCGCTAGTTCTAGAACCAATTGCTAATGCGAATCAAAGTATCATCATAGATCAGAAACAATTATTGCACGTGTAAAATACCATTTGATTTTAATTTCGAATTAGGAAACTTAACGCTTAGCTACCAGTTAAATTAGCTACTAGTTCTGTAATTTTATTACTGTTCGTTAAATTGGAAAATACAACGTGCTGCATCAGGAAAATTACCATAGCATCGACAGAAAGAATATGTTTCCGAATCACGTATTTCTCAAGAGAGTTTATTTGTTGTATGCTTGCAAAAGCACGTGTGCCTTTTTTTACACTTGGTACTTTATTTTGAAGAATACCTAATTGCAATATTCTAACAAGACTTTATTGTATGTACAATTTAAACTGATTTTCAAACTTTGAGAAAATATGCTCAAGCAGCAAGAAATTTAAAGCATTTATTTATTTATTATTATTATTTTTTTGCTCTTAATTATAGTGTGCAGCTTAAAAAATTGTAATTTTTTTTAATGTTACAAAAGAAAATGATTTTCAACTCAAATATATATATGCTCAAAGTCAAACTAAAAAGTTCGGATCGATTATTATTATTTTTTAAAATTTCAATCAGTCATACAACAAGTGTACACATAGTACACTTGTTGTGTGAATAGTATCCCGTACTATTCAACTTTTTTAGAATATTCCATTTTAATTCATTTTACTGAATAAAATCTACCCACTTTCGACAGCAAACTTAAATACAAGCAGCGCTATTGCACAGTATAGTTTCATTTTTATAACTAATTTTGGAGATAAAAGATGATTTGACCCTTGAGTACAAGAGAAGAAGGCAGTTATTTTAGAATATCTTCTCATACTAATGCGAACGGAATGTAATCATTTTTTAATTTTGACGCAGAATTTTTCGTGCTTAAAATTTAGCAACACGACATCGTCAGAAATTAAGTTTATTAAAATACGAAAAATTCGAACACAAAAACTGTTCAATGTTCAAATGAAACAGGCCACTATGAAGCTTTTGATTTTGTCCAGCATTTTCCATACACATATGCTCATAAAAATGCGCGACATTGAACTTTTGCTACCCCTCAATCAGCCCAATCAAAACTCATTATTTAAGCCCCCCCCCCCCAGCCTGACATTGCTTGTGGACAACCCCTTACGACAATTTAATAATAAGTAAAGCCATGTTATATGCAAAACGCATCTCATTTAAGACAAGTAGAATAACAAAACACTGACTATACTTCATATTTATTTATTTTTGATTTCATTGAAGTAATCATTTTTACTTAAACATATTGTGAACGCAAAATTAATTAATTAATTAATTCATTCATTCATTCATTCGATCATTCATTTATTCACTTATTTATTTATTTTGCGTTAGCGTTATTGAAATTTTAACTGATTCATTGTCTGCTCCTAATGATTGTGTTATCTTTTAATAATAACATTCATTCGTTTAATTTACTACAGTATGTTCATTAGATGCTATCTAATATATACGAATGTATTTTCTCAGGGATTGATGCAATGCTTTTTTTAGAAATAAAGAAATTCCCCTAGCGCCCAAAACTGAAGTTCTCTGAAAATTGGTGCGATTTAACGTTGGAATATCCTCTTTTCCTTTTGCACTACTATCTCGCTTATTCTAAGGAAAGGGAGAAAAAGTTTTGGATGTTAAGGGGAAATAGCTTCAAAATAAATCTAAACTCTGCATAAAACACTCATTTTACTGCAATATATTTTCTTTGGACCCAAAATTACTACTGGCAACGAAACCGCTTTAGCAAAATTTGAATAACCGGAAAAAATCTTTTTTCAAAATAAAATTATGTAAAGATGTGATTTTATCTTGACATTTCAAAACTATTTTTTGTTTACTTCGCTACTTATTTGCAACGCAGAATGTAAACAGCTTCATTAGACAATGTTCTAATTTCATTTAAATAAAAAAAATCTTTAACGATGTTTATAAACATTTTTAGGAAATGTGTTATGCAGTAAAGATTTTAAAAATAGAATAGAGCCTCATTAATTTTGATTAATAAGGGATTCAGGTGGGCGGAATTAAGAAGAGAACGGATTAAACGAAACAGCTTATTAATCGAGTCCATATACGTTAACAGAACAGTGTACACATGAAAATTTGTATTTTTAATCCGAAAGAAGGACATATAATACTGACAAAAAGAAAATTGCAAAAATGCATCAAAAATATTCAAAATACTGCACACAAAAATACATCCTTGCTTTAATTCGCCTTTTACTTATAAAGTACTAGCTGCATGGCCCGGCGTTGCGCGGGCTACCTCTGTATAAATGTACTATTCAACACAATTCCCAATATAAAAATACCACGCACTTTAATTATGTGTTTAGATAAGTACCCATGTTGTACTAAACCATGACAAATCAAAATTTTTTTTTAGATTAGTAACTATATGCAACTATTTAAAAAAAAAGTTAGACTCATTTGAAGCCAACGTATATATGTGCTACATAAGGAAAAAAACGTTAAAATAATAATTAAACACTACCCAATATAAAAATACTATGCAACTAAATTATGTGTTTAGTACCAATGATACAAAATAGTAAAAACGTTACAAAAATATGACAAATCATATTATTTACTTAGATTAGTAACTATCTTAAATCATTTTAAAAAAAAGAAGGTTTGACTCATTTGAAACCTACTTACCTACCTATTACATAAGAAAAAAAAAGAATAAGAAAGCAATACCCTTTATAAATATACTATGGTTTAAAATTATGTGCTTAGTTAAGTACCTGAGGTACACTGTAATAATAAAGTTACAAAGAACAACCACAAATGAAAGACAAATACTAACAATGCAGAAATAAGGAAGACAAAAGTTAATAGAAAAATCATACAAAACAAATTATATACCTGAATATCAAAGAAATACACGAAAACCATTTAATCTGAGCCATGTGGCAAGAGGCAAGACTCTCGAGGCTAGAGCAATTGTCAACCAGCGCTCTAAAAATAATTTTAACGAACGACATCTCTCGAGAGGAGTGGAAACTAATCCTCATTAAAAGGTAAATCATTGGGAATCATTGGAGTGCAAACTATAAGCTCCTTGTTTGAGCAACTGCTTGATTGTCAACCATTGAATGTAAAGGGTGCCTCCACAGTTGCAAAAGCTTAGCAATACTCTTTATGAGCGCCATCTCTCGAGAAGAGAGGAAACTAATTCTTTTCGTAGAGTTTATTATTTCTTACATTATTATTTTTAGTTATAACAACAACTCCTATAGCCTAAAGCCTTTCTGGATAAATGGACTATTCAACACAAAAAGAATTTTTCAAATCGAACCAGTAGTTCCTGAGATTAGCACGTTCAAGCAAACAAATAAACAAACAAGCTCTACAGCTTTATATTATTAGTATAGATGTACATCTAAATGGTTGATGATGAGTTTAAAAGTAATTTTTCATTTTGCACTTGGATAATTTTTCTGAAAATCTTAAAAAAATTAGTGAAGAACAAAGAGAAATATTTTATCAAAGTAGAGCAAGAAGATTCGCGTAAATACCAAAATAGGTGGAATATAAAAATAATAAGAGACTGCTGTCTGCTGTTGCATGGAGAGTAGTACTGGATTACTTCAATAAGTATTAAGTAAACTTAACTTTAAGTTAGTGAAGTACAATATGATTGCTGTTTAAAATTAGTTAAAACTGGTTGGTACGTTAATTAGTACACATAAAACACTTTTAGATATTTTGATGATTTACTTTTTTCATAATATACAGATACAGATTATTGATTATTTTCGTTTGATTTTTTTTCGTTATTATTGCCTCTACACGTATCTGAGGTAGCATTGACGGTGAATGACAAGTGAGCAACATCATTAAATGGAAAAAAAGGAATATTTTCAGGGCCACACTGACTATATATATGTACAATCAGGAGCAATATTTACTATAAGACAAGGGAGAAACAAGGAGTATGAGAATAGTATAAACATATTGTAACGAGTCCGTAGCACCTTCAACTTTCTTCAAATGAGCATTCCAATCTTGAGGAAGTAACTATAAATTTATTTACAAGTATTTACACTATTTACAATATGAGCAGGAAACAATTGCTAAACATCCAGCAATTAGGTAGCAAAACAGTACACTGTACTCTCAACAGTAACTCAGCACCACGTATCAAACGTGAACAG